>DWNR01001549.1:0-14801 GCA_018250455.1 Polygonus leo
GAGATATAATCTTATGGTCGTTTCCTGTATCTGACATTGTATGTTAATATCAGCTGATATCTTATCAGTTAGTGAAGCTTGGGATGCTTTAGATTTTGAACTTTGGGTGCGGCATCTGAATACATAGAACAATCAGTATCATACCGTTCTGCCACGCAGACGGTCCCGGGTTTGATTCCGAGCCAGACAGAAATTTGAATGATGACTTGGATTTCTGTTCTGGGTATGAGTGTTTGTGCTCACATGGTACCCACAACACAGCAATTCATAGTCTGGAACTATAAGTATATAAGATGTAATTTACATACGAGTATTTTTTTTTTCGCAAATGGTGCAAAAAAAACGCTCTTAAAGATTATGCATTGTGAACTTCCCCGGTGATGCAAATGTAATACGACAATGACCACTTTACATTAGTTTCGCTAAATCCAAATCTATTTCTTTATCGAGACGAACATCTCGCCAGTCCTCAGAAATAGCAACGCATCTCTGGTCAACTTTAGGTACTATGCAATAGTACTTGCAGTTGATTACAAATGCCCACGGACGGCAGTGACCACTTACCATCAGGGGGGGGACTTCATACTTGTGCAGGGGGGGGACTGCATACTCGTGCAGGGGGGGACTGCTACCGACTGCTGCTTCATGCGATAAAAAAATATCCACATCGATATCTGCCTCTTGATTTCTTCTTATGGTCGTTTCCTGTAACAAGCAGACATTGTATGTTAATATCAGCTGATACCTTATCAGATTATGAAGCGGAGCTGACATGCTTTAGAATTTCTAAATTGTCTTTGAAATGTGTTTGGGTGAGATTCATAAATGAATAGGGTAATCTGTGAGTAAATATGACAAGGTAATATCTATATCTCGATATTCGTATATTTTGACGTATACAGATAGCAAACGGGCGTGCAGTCCATTTGATGATAAGTGGTCATCGCCGCCCATTATACTTTTAATCAACGATGAAATCGGATCCAAAGTTGGTCACAGATTCTTTACTGCTCCTTAGGACTAAGATGTTCGCCTCATTTGCAGTACGTAATGTACATATGTGTAAGTACGTAAAACACGCAATCACGACTCTCCAATAACAAAATGAGGGTAAGGGTGCCAGTGGTACCTCCCCGGTCGAACTACACGAGCTCTACCACCGTATCTATATTACCAGGTGGTAGTAGGTAGATTCCCAAGGCGATACCGCCACTATATCCCCCGAGTAGCGGTTGACCATTAGTAATTTATGTTTAAGTCGGAAAAGTGTGACTACCAATCACAATCTCAGTTCTGAAAAATTTGTTAACTTCAAGTAATTGTATAACTTTAATCGTATTTGAGGTTGAATACAAATCTCCATGGGGATAGTGACCTTTTCTACATTTGCTTCTTTTATTCCTTTTTATTTAACCCGCCAGTCGTACAGTTAGCGGATTCATAATAATACGGTTGCTGCCCTCTAGATACGAGAAAAACTTATTTAGAAAATAATAAATTAATAAAAAAATTTACCATTGCAATTACTGCCGCATAAGGTTAGTTACCGTATAAGTAATTCCGTTACTCAGCTGTCATAAATACAAGTTAAGACATACGTGGCGTGTACGCAAAGCTTACCATCCGGCATTAGGCTGTCACAACGCGTCCATCGGATTACGCTGTGTGCGATGCGTCACTGCTTCCGGACGAGATGATGCGCATATGTGTGGGTTTCTTTATTTTTCACATCAAGAACGCTACATCGTACAACAACCAACAACAACCCTAACCGGGTTATGTCGGGCTCCAGCCAACTCAAAACCTGACGGTGTTCAACCTCGCCACTTCCTTTTTTTATTAAAGGTATCAAACGAGCATGCAGTGCTCATGTATAAGTATACCCGGCAACCACGCCTCTCCACACCGAAAAACAAAAATTGCTTCACGGAGGATTATGAGGGTGTCGGTGGTACCTCCCCGGTCGAACTAAACGAGTTCTACCACCTGGCAAATGCGGACAAAACCTGACGGAGATGCGGGAACGCTCTTGCACACATCCGCGACTACGCTGGTGATGCCCGGCCAGTGGCGTTGGAACCGCCTCTCAGGCAACCCTCACATACTGTTGTTGTCTAACATAAGCATGGCGTCCACGCCGTCCACCCACGACTCCAGGGAAACAGATGGCCCGCGCGCACCGACTGCTGTGCGCGTCCGCCAAACCGGCGTACGATGAGCACCACCACCGCCGACTCTTGATCCTTGATGCCATCTCGGTGAGGAAGCAGGCAAGATGGTTTTAAGATACGCTACGTTTGGATATAACGCGTAACGTGGAGGCATGGCACCGACATAAACGTGGCCGCCCTTCTCGATTCCCGACCCCTCTCTGTTTCACAGAATGTGCCTTCGAGAGGAACAAGCCAAGAGAACGTCCAACATCTCCACCTCCATGCGCCGGACACTTTGCCACATCAGACCCAGAGGAGACCCAATTCGCTAGGTTGTTAGTCGCGCCGCGCCGACTAAACGGGCTTGACTTGGCGAATCGAGAAATTAAACAACATACGTATACGTAATATATCTTAAATTGTGTTTTAGTTGGGTCTATTTAATTAAACAATTATTTTAGAACATGGTATCGTATAATACAAACATTCTCTGATTAACAGATTACAAGACCTATGTAGATTTACGTGCCACAAGTGTACTACTTACTAAACAGGTTGGCATTTACAGCGCAAATAGCTCACGTCTTCCAGTGTTTAACAGCTTACATTGAAGCTTATTAATAGCGGAATGAATGCTGTAAATACGTCAGGGCAAATATATTTATACATCACGACCACTAATTGACATTCACGATACGTTTCGCCGCGGAATCAATAAATATCGGCGCACCGCATATTATGCCACTGACAGATCGAGGTGAGCGAAACAACTGTCGCTTTCGGGTGGAAGGTACGAGCGGTGGCGGGATGGAAAGCGTTTTAAAAATCAGCGTATTAAATACAATTTTTTTAACAGTTTATTCATAGACTCAGTTTTATACATAGATTTTATTTATATCCGTGTAGCTTTCATTCGGGAATTTTATTCATTAACACGAGACAGCAACTTTTTCTAAAAGAAGATAATTTAATACGAATGAAACGCTTCATCTTCGCCGTACTACCGCCGTCCGGTTTCAAGGAATAATTACAATCCATTTATTAAACAACACCATAACATGTGGAAATTCGTTATGTAACGATGACATAAATTGCACTAGTAGAAAGTTTATAGATTTTATTTACATAATATGGATTTTCATAAAGCATCGCATGATAACCTTTCTAAGTCATATACAAATCATCAAATTTTAAAATTAGAAATTCTTCAACGTGAGTAATTAAATTGTCGAGACAATAATTGGAAACAATAATCAAGAAAAGGGCCGAAACTTGGTTCACTTCATCTCTTACATTGCACTCCACACCACAGCTATGACATCGAAATAACACCGGTAAATATTCATAATTCATACGCAATTACGCAGCGTTACTACCGCCGTTCTGTTTCACCGAATATTCTCTATCTGGAGTGTAATATGAGATCAACATTTATTTTAAGAAAATTATTAAAAATCTGCGTCATCTTATAAATGTCTTGCTCAAAGACAATTTATAAATAATCAAACGCTTCATCTCTTATCCTGCACCCACAGACCAGCTATGACATCAAAATGACACCGGTAAATATTTTTAATTCATATGCAATTAAACGCCAGCGCCATAAAATATTATTTGCAACTAAAACGTGTGTAAATTACATAGCATTACTGCCACCATGCCACTATCTATGTATATAAAAGGCAAAACTGATTAACTGACTGACATATCAACGCACAGCCGAAACTACTGTACCTAGAAACTTGAAATTTGGTACAGGGGTTCCTTTCATGATGTAAGTGAGCACTAAGAAAGGTTTTTCCGAAATTCTACCCCCAAGGGGTTTTTGACTTTTATGCGGACGAAGTCGCGGGCAAAAGCTAGTAAAATATAAAGTTAAGTTATTTTTATAGGACAAATGTCTTAAACTTCTATGATACATTTGAAAACGGATTTTTGCAAATTAACAGCTAAACCTATAATCGTTTTGGGATAAATTGAAGTCATCAAAATTTAAAAGGAAATATTATACAAGGTAAGTTTTTGGCAATGACAATGGAAGTCAACATTTAACTGGAATGCAAATGATTCTTCATCATGTTTTATGTAATTTCACTAGATTGGAACAAAATCACTTTCGGTGTAATTTTTGTTTTCATTCTCTGCCTGAAGTGCACGCGAAGAACGAGCGATGACAATTCATTACAGAAAACAATTTAACTTTCAGGCATCAACCATTAAAGTTATCTCTTGCCCTACACGAAGACAGTTGCAATGTATCAAACGCTTCGTCTTTTGTCTTGTACCCCACACCACAGCTATGACATCGAAATGACACCGGTAAATATTCATAATTCATACGCAATTAAACGCCAGCGCCATAAAATATTATTTGCAACTAAAACGTGTGCAAATTACACAGCTTTACTACCGCCGTGTTTCAGCGAATATGTTAATTTATTAACGCGTTTCGTATTTAGGACCGGCTTGTATTTTATCGCGCTCCTACGCCTGTCAAATGAATTGCAATATTCGTAATGAACGCATTGAAGACAAGAACGGATAGGCAGATTTGATGACTTGTACTACGTTTTGTTGGTTTGCGGAATGCGATAAGCGATACATGTCCAATCTCTTCTCACATTGTAAAGGATTTAGCACATAAGCCATAACACAAAGTGTGAAATAATTTATTTCACGCACGTTTGTGATACTTTTTTGTATTCACGATACGTTTATAAAACTAAGTCAATGACAAATAAAATTGATGTTTATTATTTTGTGTCCAAAGAGTCAGTTGGTACCCTCTACTACTCTCTATTATTAAGAATTTGCTGTCCGTTTGTTCATCCATTCATGGTCAGTGATAGACCTTTGTCTTTTTATCCGTAACAGGTTGATTTATTA
Organism: Polygonus leo; assembly: GCA_018250455.1. Lineage (NCBI taxonomy): Eukaryota > Metazoa > Arthropoda > Insecta > Lepidoptera > Hesperiidae > Polygonus > Polygonus leo. Next base: position 5,040 of record DWNR01001549.1, read on the forward strand.
TTTTTAATACTATTTTTTGTAAATATGAATTTCTGTAGGTCCAACAACAACAAATATTGTAATATTTTGAACGCTATAACGCTATAAACGAGCACAGTACGAGACCCTTCTTAGAAACTCACTCGCCCCGACTCACATTTGGCTAGTTAAGTTAAATGGCCTTTATAAGTTTATAATATTATAAACTTATAAAGGCCAATTATAATATTTTTATTAATGGCCTTTATAATATTTCACAATTAACTGTTTTTGAAGCGCTAGCTACAAAAGTTGCTCGCTTGTAGATGACAATGAAACACGTACCTTAAATTAAGCAGACAAAATACGTGAATGTTTTGAAAGGATTAGGACATAAGCTGTCTTGTTGATCGTGACGCCTGACTGTATGTTCGCATACATTTGTGTAGATAATTCGTTGCATTTAAATGTCTGATAAGTTAAGTTAATCGAAAATAGCTGCACATTTTCCTACCTTATCCTTTTAGTATTAAATTAAAAACATTTTTTATGTTTTTTTTGTGTATTTGAACAGAATAGAAGTGACATATGTGCATGCAGTCCCTTCGGTAAGTGGTCTGCCACTTCCACTGCCACTCACTCACGGATAACCAACTTTAGATAGATTGATGTCGTATTCAAGATGAGCAAAAGGTGCATTGTAACAGCTGAGGATTGAGATGGTTGCTTTGGTATAGGTGTAATCGACAATAACTTTTTAACCGAAAAGCAGAATTTTATGCTAAAAATTTATTTAGGATCACTGCAACAAGGTTTTATACAACGGAATCTAACAAAAAGTAAACGCAGTCTAATTTGGTTTTTGATATGCAAAAATTACTTCTTACAGCTGACGTTTGGTTTACAGAAACACATAATATGTATACTTAATTTTAACTTAAATAATCCTGACGGACAGCCAGAGAGACAGACACACGACGCCGTTTTATCATTCAGACATTCGCAACCCTAAAAACAGCAGTCAATACAATATTCAAAAAGCGTACGTTCAGCTCTATATTTAAAAGTCTCTGGACACAACGTGACAAGAATACCAATCAAATGACCACAATAAAGAAAAAAACCACCCAGTTAACAACCACTCTTGACGTGCCGTGTCAAAAGAATTTTAATTCTCTTTCTAGCCTCTTGTAATTTTAACACTATTTTAAATTGCAGAAAAAATAAAAAGCTATGTTGTTTTACAAGAATTTACTGACGACTTACATTTCACGCGTAGTTGTAAGTGTCGAGTAAAAAGCTTAAATGTTAATTTTTATGTGACAACGGAACAGTCGCGTCGAGTTTACAAGCTTGTTTATAATTTTAGGATTTTTTTATCGTATAAAGGTAACAAACGAGAATGCAGTGCAACTGATGGTATTTGTTCACTGCCGCCCATGAACATTAGTTACCATTCCCAAGTACGATTTAATAGGTTGAAAATAGATGCGTTGCTACCCCCGTAGGACTAAGTTCATGATTACAAAGACAGCCGGCATCCATACTACTCTCCAAACCGAAAAACAAGAATCGCTACACGGAGGATTGTGAGGGTGACGGTAGTAGCTGTCCTGACCCTGTCGAACTGCATGAGTTCTACCACCCAGCAGTAAATGTGACTGGCTGACTTTTTCGCTGGAAAACGATTTTCGTTACGGCAATCATATATGTGCCAAAATTTAATCATCACCACCATCAAAACACATAATTGTCCCAATGTAGGGCATGACCATAGTCCAACGCGTTGGCCAAGTCCGAGTTGGTAGACTTCACACAACCTCGACATTTTTACAATCTGTTAGGCGTGTAGGATTCCACACGATGTTTTCCTTTACCGAAAAGCCAGTGATAATTTAAGTGTTTAAATACGCATATTATTTGAAACATTACAGGTATGTACGTGCTGGAATTCGAACCCGAACCCCTCGCGTAAAACTCGGATTTGCAATCACTGGGCTATCACTACTCATTCAAAATGCTATACCTATTCCTAATGAAATATAAATAATTTATTAAATAGTCGTCTTTGGTTCAAATAAATGTCATTTGATGTTATTTAGTTCATTAGCTGACAAGCGTGTGGAGTAGGTTTAACAATACAGTTGATGTCATAGAAAAAGAGCCACTACGCATGTTCACACATGTTTTGCGTCGAGTAACATGTAATTATCTCTAATTAAACCGTAATAAAACATGCGAGGAACGCCCAAGAATAATGCTTATAAAGAATCCACAGCCATTCTTACTTTTTCTTAGCATAAATTATAATAAATTTTCAATGATAATAAATATTCCGTATTAAGTGTCTATAAAAATTACGATCCTTTGTATAGGTGTAATAGCATAAAATAGTAACTCATGCGTTTTAATGGTTATGAGTCATTTTAAACTTCAAGCTTTATAAGGAGTTGGTCCACTGACAGTTAAGTTGTTTTATTATTTAAAATAAATATCACGAAAATGTTAATTTGTGGCATCTCATGGCCATTTTTGGCCATTGGCATTTTTTTCTCCTGAGGTATATCCCCAGAGCGTTAAGAAGACCACCATAGGCGATTTATCTGGTATTTGTGGATCCATTTTGGCGTTAGTAACTGCATTGCTGCGTACAAGGTACAATTGTTAAATAATAAACTGGACTTGGTTCTCATAACTTTAATCAGAACGTATCAGTGCACTTTACAATAGTTCACAGAATAATTATAATTTCGAAAGAATAAATAATAGTTTAAAATTTTAAGTATAATATACGTGGTGTGTACAGTGAATACAGAGCCATCTCGTCGTGAATCTAAGAACTATTACGTTACATTAATATTGCTATGGCCAACAAGTGCGGCGCCTGCGGGAGGTTCACTTCCAGCAATGAATCAATTAAGTGTCTAAAATGCACGCTTTCTTTCCATAAACACTGCGTTAAAGTTAGCAATGATGCACGAACACAAAAGTGGCAATGCCGTGAATGCAAATGTAAGGCTCCGTGTGCAAGCGTTTCGGCTATTGGAACTCCGAGCTCTGGTGGCAGTGGCGGCACCGATGCCGAGTTTACGGATGCGCTTATCGACTCGGCTGATAGAGGGCGTTGCGAGTGCGTTGACTTGGCAAAAGACATTAAGTTTATTCGCGAACAAGTTACCGCTATATTAAAAGAGATGGGCTCCTTCCGACAAGATATCAGCAAAATTAATGAGACCTTAGGGGATTTAAGCAACAGGGTTGGTGACGTCGAAATGAGAGTAACGATGCTTGAACAGCGATCACCTGAGTCCAACATTTATTCAGAAACCTCGAAGTTCGAGGAAACTTTGACCGAGCTGAAGTGTCAGCTCAATGAACGCGATCAAGCAGCGTTTTCAACGGACGTCGAAATAGCCGGCATTGATGAAATTAAAGGCGAAAATCCCCTTAGTATTGTGTCGCTAATAGCAACGAAAATCGGCGTTACACTGGAGGAGCGCGACGTGGTAAGTGCGATGCGAACAGGCGCTCGAGGTCAGCAACATGATGTCACTGGTGCGGATAAGCCTAGACCGCGGCCCTTAGTTGTTCGTCTCGCGCGCCGAGCGGTGCGAGATCAACTCTTAAAAGCAGCGCGCGTGCGTCGCGGGGTCGACACCGCGGGACTGATCGTTGGAACTGAGCCCCGTAAGTTTTATGTGAATGAGCGCCTCACTCGGGTAAACAAAAACCTCTTCTACAAAGTACGGGAGGAGGGACGACGCAAAGGATGGCGTTATATATGGACGCGAGACGGATGCATTTATGCACGTCTGGAGTCAAATAAGCCTCGTTATCGTATTCGCACCGAAACGGATATACACAAAATTTTTGGTGCTTGAAATGTTGGTCGCGGCTTGTAGCTATTATATTCATTTATTTCCTTATTAGTGATATATTTAAAATTGTAAATTATCTTTGTTATGTGGTACATAATATAAATATTATCGTAAAACTTCTTATAAAAAATATATATCTGCATCTAGAGAATTCTATTGATATTGGTAGGATACTGGGTTTTATGTTTCAATTCTGGTTATATTACAACAAGAAATTATTGTTACATGTTTGTATATGTTGTTGCAATTCTTATTACGTAGTATTAAGTTCAAATAAATACCTATGCACTTGTAGTTGTCACAAATATAATGTAACTTCCTACGTTTCCTTGAATTATAATATGTGCTGTAACGTAAAGTCTGTAAACTATACATGTATACTAAACAACCGGTTTTCTCATACAAATTTAGAATACAAATTTTGTGCTGACAATTTTAATTTCCTCCTGTTTTTTACTTACATCCCCGTTCAATTAATTAATCAATATGTAAGACTGTATGTAGTTACAATGGTTATATTTTGTATAAATTGCAGTGTATTTAGTATAGTACATTATCGTTATTATTCTTTTAAAAATGATTAAGGTAAATAAGTTAAAAGTTGGTTTTCTGAATGCCGGCTCCTTAGGTACTAACCATGACGAATTTCTGGTAGCCATGATGCGTAACTCAGTCGATATTATGGCAATTAATGAGACTTGGCTTCGAGTGGGGGAGGAGGGCCGGGCTCCGTCAGTCCCGGGATATCGGCTTCGACATGTCCCTCGACCAGTCGAAGTGCGGGCTCGCGGTGGAGGAGTTGGGTTTTATTTGAGTGAGGATATACATGCGCAAATACTCGAACATCCGATTTGTCCAACGGTTGAACAAATGTGGTTATGCATTAAAGTATCGGGTAAATCTGTACTCGTTGGCACGGCTTATCGTCCCCCGTGGCTTAACGTCCAATTATTTCTCGATGCCATTAGTGACTCCTTAAGTTCCTTGGCTAAATACGACTATACAGTGTTAGCAGGAGATTTTAATATTAATGTTCTATCTAAGAATAATGCGAACGCTAATATGCTCTCTGAATTCTTAAGTGCGAATAATCTGTTTCAGCGAGTACTCGAACCTACGCATTTCACGGATACCAGTGAAACTCTTCTTGACTTGGTATGTGTAAATGCGCCGGTATCTTGCCTTCACGTTGAACATATAAAGGATCTGAGTAGCCACGCATTCATAACTTGTGAACTTGACTTCCCTAAGGTGCGTATTAAGCCAAAGCTGGTTGCCTTCAGGTCATTAAATAGTATAGATACTAATAGATTTAACAGTGATTTAAACTGTATAGATTGGGATTTATTACTGACATTGAATAATGTAAATGACATGCTAAATACCTTTAATAGTATTATTTTAAACATCTTTGACGAATATGCACCAATTAAAATTATTTATACTAAGGGTAGCAACAGTTATCCTTGGATCACTTTTAATATTAAAAAAATGATGGAAACGCGGGATAAGGCTCAGGTTAGGGCGCGCACCACTAAGCTGAATATACACAAAGATTACTACAAGGACCTTAAGAATATAGTAAGCAAAGCTATTGTGTCTGAAAAAGCTGCATATTTTAAGTTATACATCAATTCTAAGTTAAGCCAACCGAAAATAATGTGGAAACATATTAAGCAGCATGTACAAATAAAAAATAGTAGTAATTGTCTTCCTTCACATTTCTGTGATCCGAATATAATCAATGATTACTTTCTGCAAGTCCCTGGCACAAGTAATGTGTCTATGTCTCTTCTCACATCTTTCGAGTTTAGTAGGTTTTCATCTTCAACCTTTCAATTTCGGCGTGTCACTGAAGGTGAAGTGTTAAAAATTTTTAATTCATTAAGCTCTAATGCGGTTGGAAATGACGGCATATCACTCAATATGTTAAAATTGGTACTCCCCGGTTGTCTTGCAACAATTACATGCTTAATTAATAGGTCGTTTGAAACAAGTACCTATCCTGACGCGTGGAAGCAAGCCCTTGTAAAACCTATACCTAAAATAGGCAATCCCGTTTTTCTTTCCGATCTTCGTCCTATTAGTATCTTACCGTGCCTCTCTAAGGTAATTGAAAAAATTGCGGCTAATCAAATAATTAGTTACCTCGAGTGTAATAATATTTTGCCACTGAAACAATCTGGGTTCAGGAGGAAGCGTGGCACTACCACTGCATTAATTGAGGTAGTTGATAACATTTTAACATCGCAGGACAAGGGAGAGGGCACAATTTTGGCTCTATTAGATTTCTCACGTGCTTTTGATACGCTCAATATTCCTTTATTGCTATCTAAACTATCTTTCTATGGCATCAGCACTAAAACTGTCAAATGGTTCGACAGTTATTTTATGAATCGAACGCAGAAGGTAGAACTTCAACAAGGTAGTGATGGTTTAAAGAAACAGTCAACTTTTCAGTATATTAACCGAGGAACACCTCAGGGATCGATTTTGGGACCTCTCCTATTCATTCTGTACAGCGCAGACCTGGTACAAAATATAAAGTTTTGCAATTACCACTTGTACGCGGACGACTTGCAAGTATATACTTCATTCAAACCGTGTGACACAGATGACGCAGTAACAAAACTTAATTCTGACCTTGATCGGATTTCTTTGTGGTCTGAACGTAACACCTTAGTTTTAAATCCAAACAAAACAAAGTTTTTAATTTTAGGGACGTCTACACAGATCCGTAAGATTACCGCAAAACGTCCCGCTATTTTTCTAAATGGAGAATCAGTAGAAAGGGTATCAGAGGTACGTAACCTTGGAGTAGTCTTGGATGAAAATCTCAGATTCGAAAAGCATATTATTAACATTGTGCGTAACTGCTACTACCGATTAAAAGTCTTATACCGAATAAGAGATTACATTAGTGAGACTTTACGCATTAAACTATGTGAATCGCTTGTTTTATCGAAGTTTAACTACGCGGACACTCTTATTGGGCCTCGACTCCTAGCACGTACAAAGAAAATCATCCAACGAGTACAGAATGCCTGCGCACGCTACTGTTTCAATATCCCGCCTCGCTCGCACGTAACTCCATACATTAATACAGGTAATATACTTAAAATGGACCTCCGCAGGCAATTACATCTTGCCACTTTTGTATTTGGTGTTATAAAAAATAAAGAACCTTTATATCTCTTCAATAAGTTAGCCTGGGCGAGAGATTATATAAACCATAGTACCCGATCAGCTTCAGACAAATTGTGGTTTCCCTCCTACAGTTCAGCTGCCTTCAGGGGTAGCTTCAGGTATAGCGCGTCGAAATGTTGGAACAACTTGCCGCCTCCTCTTCGAAGCCTAAAAACAACAGATAGCTTCAAAAATAATCTAAAGATATTGTTACTCAAAGAGCAAAAAAGTAATGATAAATAAATGCAGCATAACAAAACACGCTATGAGATATTTTATAAACCCTTTTAAAACAAATATGTAAACTATTCCTTTTATATAATATATGTATATATATATATATTTTATTAATTTATTAAATAGGAAATATTAATATTATTGAATTACATAACATATATTACTATTTATTTTATCTATCAATAATTCTGGAAGTGTAATTTATTATTATGTGTCATATAACTTACCTTATATTTGTAGCTTATCATCAAGAGGCGAGTTTTCACATCACATTCGGGTACGGTACTAATATGTCCCAATTATTCATTCCAATTCGTCGTACGTTATTTCCATTTCGGGGCCTGGTTAGCATATCTGGAGATAATAGGCATTTTTATGGTCAATATCATTATTATTAATATTACACGCCCGTTCAAATTCAGCGTGTTTTAATAATGATAATATGGAGGTACTTACCAAATCTCGTGATGTATTCGATATGTACACACATTTATATATATAGACATTTTCGTTGGATCACTCCACAGCATTTATTATGCGTACGGACAGCCGTCCGAGTAGTCTCGAGCCTCGGGGCAAACTGAAAATCAGCGCCATAGTAGGTAGTCGGTTAGGTTACCTGCTCATGGCATAAGCTGAGTTTGACCCCTTTCGCGATTGTTGCAGCACATATTATAATTTAATGTATTTTTTTTTATTACTATTATTGTCATACATTACTATTATTATTATACATGTGTTGATTTTTTTTTTCATTACCTTTTGTTGTGTTTTGTGTATTTGTTTTAGTAAATAGTTTTGTCTTTTTGCAATATTGCTGAATAAAGTTTCTTTCTTTCTTTCTTTCTTTCTGATTTTAATGAAACTTTTCAATGTTATCAAAACAACCGGTTCGTGATTTCGGACTTTATCACTATTAGTTCTAACATAGTATTTCCTTAGACGTGAGAATTTGAAGGTATAATTCGAACGAAGAGGTACTGCCGTTACATTCTTAATTTTCAGTAAGATATTTATTATTTTGGTTAGAGTAGAGTTGGTACTTGAAAAATTATTTACAAGACGAACATCTTAGTTATTTTGATAGGAATGTATTTGAATTAATATTTTAAGTAATGCCACAAAAATAAAGTTATTAATTTCAGTGCCACAAAAACGTCCAAAGTAATAATAACACACTATTTCTTTTTACCATTAAAACATCGTTAATTTTTGTCTATATGAAATCGACTTTGACCGGGAATTGAACTAGGAACCCTCTACATACTACCGCATCAGATCGTTGCGATGTTTTACGGGGGGGTTAAAAAGAGTAATGTATAACCATTTCTATACAAGAAAGGGCATATTTAACATTTATTATCTCGACAGCTGTGGCCGATGGCCGGGCGGGATACTCGCTTCCTCGTGGGGCTGAGATTCGGGAGTATTCGGGAATCTATGTAAATGCAGCAGCCATAGAGCATATAAAATTTATAGGGTCATATAATTTTGTATATGGTGTGATTTCCTTGTTTCTTTAACTTAATACTTCTATCTTTGCGTGATAATCTTCAGGCTAGTTACAAAAATGTAATAGGAAATATTACATTTTTGTAACTAGCCTGAAGTACAATTTAAACGTACTTGTACTTGAGCACAGACATGTTGCTATCCCTGAGGACTAACATGTTCGCCTCGTATATGGTATAGCCGGTATCTACACCTCACAAAAATTATGGGCGAGGTGGTAGAAACCATTCGAACACAATTTATATCTACTTAAATCTTTCACATTATGTACTTGTAAGCATTAGTGATACGACCGTAACTCAGTGGATCACCACTGATTTTGACAACCAATATTGTGCAATCTTTCGCCCCATCAGTTTATACCTCTATACGTTTTATAAGCTCTACGACATGGCCATACAATGTACTCATGAATTATGGAGCGATTGCCTAGGTTACCGTTCAAACGATTTATTGTAATGGCGTGTGTTATTTATATAACCAATATCCGAATTTCGCACTAGGAATTTATAAAAATGAGATAAATCATCCCAAAAACGTGAAGGAAAAACTTCGCATGTGAAATTCTTATCCAGAATAAAATAGGTAGGTAATATTTCCTTTGTATCTGAAGTATAGATTTTTTATTTTGAGACAAAGTTCCTTCAAATCCAGATCCGCTCGCTACAGGTAGTTCATTCAATTTTTCATCCTTAATAAAATAAAATGTTCGTATTCAATTTTTGCACAGATATTAAAAGTTTCGATTTTAACAAATGTTATTTTTAGCTATATATTTCATTGTACACAAGGACAAATTGGCAAGTCATTAAACATTAAAAAATCGACAAAAAAAATGCGCTAGGGATTTGTACCCCGGATGTCATAAAATAACGCAGTTACTGATCAGCACCCCTAGACAAATGGCACAAACGATAGTAGAATAGAATAGAATAGAATTCTCAATGTATGGATTTGACATAAGCTTACGATAAGTAATTTCAAACCACTT
>DWNR01001550.1:0-14799 GCA_018250455.1 Polygonus leo
GTAAATACCTGCAATGACACGAGAATTTAGATGAAAGAATTCAAGTATAAGGGGAATATAAGAAAAAAATAAAAAATATGATATAATAAGAACATTGAAACTAAATAATTGACAATAAAGCTAGGCTCATACAGATTTTTTATATTATGGAAGTAGCAAACAAGAATGCAGTTTATCTGATGTTAAGTGGCCACTGCCATCCATGGACATCAGTTACATCCCCAAGCACAATTAAATCATACCTAAGTTTGATCACAGATGCGTTGCTACCCCTGAGGACTAAAATGTTTGCCTCTTGTATAAGTACGCCTCTCCAAACCCAAACACAAGAATTGGTTCACGGAGGATTATGAGGGTGGCGGTGGTACCTCCCCAGTCAAACTAAACGATTCTACCACCTGACAGAAACACGGACGCAATTAAAGAACATCTTACCAAGTTTCACTCTGAAGTAATTGATGATGTCGACGACGATCTCCTCATACTTGTCGACGGTGGACTGGTGCACTTTGATAGGCGTGAACAAGTCGTAACGGCTCTCGTCCGTGAACTGGACTTTAGGATGTTTGAGTTTCACTGGAAAATTGAAAAATTATAAGAATTTTATGTTGATACAGAATATTTGGAGAAATAAAAACAATGTTTATTAATTTTTTTAACGTTCATACTGAATATCTACTTAACGAAGCAATTAAAGTGGTTAATACAAATGAGGCAGAAACATGTGACAGAGGAATTCATAATGATTTCTTAATCCAATCAGTATCTTCATTGTTGCTATTAATTGCATTGTTATTATTACAATATTTATAAAAGTATTGTTTTTCCATGGAAAGGAAATTACAGTGGTACAATACAGTAGGGATTCTACCGAACATTCCGAAAAAATATAATTTTTCCTGTATCAGTTAAGGAATATTTATGTATGTGTGATGTATAGTGACTTCACGGAAACTCAAACACGGAAAAACTTACAATCAGCGTCATAGATGATAGGGTATGGGTACTTGGAGGTGATACCGACGAGGTAAATCTTGATGTCGTTGACGCGTTTGCTCTTCAGACTGTCCACTAACGAGCCCACTAGTGGGACTACGACATCCTTGTAGTATTTCTCGTTGCTCTGTGTAAGAATGAAAATAGAAGATTATTTTAAAATACAGATCAAGAAAAACCGTGTGAGATATTTTGTGGGATAAATTTTCAACTTATGTTATCAACTTATTTCACTTTTGACAAACAAAATTTAGTGTTTTGGAATTAAGGTTTTAAGAACTTCAGAAAATTTGCTCGTTATGGATATATCATGAGTTATGCAAGACCTAGAGTTCTATATTCATCTGATTAACTTGGTTCTATATAAGGCTGGTGACGACTTTGGAAGAGGGTTTTTAAGCCTTAAATTATCAACTCACCTTGGTAACCTTAACAGTGACGTCTACATTACCTTGCTTGATGTTGGGAATCTTTAGCGCGTATCTAATTACGATGGCCTTGAAATCTTAATCAAGAACCTTAAATAGGCGGCAGCGCGGCGGGCAGCAGGCCGGACAGCGCGAGCGCCGCGTACCCGCGCGAGGTTACTTGGTGTTACGCGGCTTTAGCTCATATATTTTCCCCAAACTCAATTTGAATCTTGCAGGTATCAGCGATGTACTTTATCTTGATAATCTAACTATCTTAACTAATTATCCTAACTATCCTAAACTTACCAATCACGATTGAATCAATTTGCTTGCTAGCTTCAGCATGTACTAAATGTATTGGTTCTATATAGAACCATAACATATAGTACATGCGGTAGAACCATAGTAGAACCATAACGGCTGGCGATGACCTTGAAAGAGAGTTCTTAAGCCGGGAATTCTTAACCCACCTTGGTAACCTTAATAATGACGTCTACATCAACTTGCTTATTGTTGGGCATGGGATTGTTAATCAATAACCTTGAATTTTTCACTCACCTTGGTAACCTCAACAGTGACGACGATATCAGCCTGCTTGTTGGGCAGCTTGATCTCGTAGGTGTCGCCCAGCTCGCGCGGCGTGTCGGCGTCGGTGCAGCGCACGCAGCGCGGCGGCAGCGCGGCGGGCAGCAGGCCGGACAGCGCCAGCGCCGCGTACCCGCGCGCGAGGTCGCAGGCCTGGTGGTAGGCCGCGTCGTCGTCGCCCGTCACCGCGTGGATGCAGGCTTGTCTGTTGGGTGTGTGCTCTTGTTAGCTTTGTTAATGTTTTACGTGTTTTTGTGGGTGGGATAGGAGTTTGTTATTGTTTTGTTTGTTTTTAGTCAGTCGGCTCGCTAATGACTTCTTTACTATTTTCGTTACGTTTTGTACGGTTACGTCCATGAGGATGAATGTAGCAGGTAGTAGAATAAAACATTAGCATAAACATATCATGCTATTGTTTTATAAAGTTTTGTACAGCTGTGTTTGTGGTGTCTCCACACATTGGTGGTGTTTATTACGGTTTTCCACAATGATATTTTAAAAGGTGTCTCTTGTGTTTCATGTTTATAATATCCATGAGGACTATGATATACAATTTGCCGTCACAATTTGACCTTTTTTATTTCGATATATTGATGTAATATAATTTTAAAAGTCAATCAAGACAAGTGGCAGCGTGGAATTTACAAATTTCCTAAAAAAATATGCTACAGCAGTATTTACGCGATCTATCGAGAGTCAATTTTGATCTATCTTATCTTTACCTTAATGGAAGTTCTTTAATACAATAAGCGGTAAAATTGAAACATCTTATCTTAATACAATACCTGAAAGGCAAGACATCGAGCACCAAAGACAGTGGCTTAAGTGGAGATTGGCCACCGAAGACAGCTTCGCACGGTGCAGGCAGCGCCATCTCGTGCTGGTGGTGGGAGTGCTCCGGCGTCTTCACTTGCGGACAGCTGCCCGCCATGCGGTAGGCGTTGCCGAACTCGCTCTCGGATGTTGAGATCTGAGACAAAAACATTATTATTTATCGTATAAAGGTAGCAAACGAGCTTGCAGTCCACCTGATAGTAAGTGATCACTGCCACCCGTAACCATCCTCAAGTACGATTGAATCATACCAGATTTTGACTTCCGATGCGTTTCTACCTCTAAAGACTATGTGTTCGTCTCATGTATTAATATAGTCGGTAACCACGCCTCTCGAAACCGAAACACAAGAATTGCTCTTGAATTTATGAGGTTAGGGTATATATAATACCAACCCTTAATGTTTGCATTATTTCAATAATTTTCAGGACATTTTGACTCTATAACGGTCGGTGGATAAGTGAGTGTTATTTTTTTATTTGAGACTATTCTTTTAGATTACTTGAGTAAAGTAAGGGGTTCTCAGTTAGTCCAGTTTTAAGACTTGCATGTTACGTGGTGTCATTGCCGATTATAAACCGATTTTGATAATTATTTTCCACTAGATAGTTATGTGGGGGAGGGCGAACTTTACTACATGTGCCGAAATAATTACTGCGATAAAAAATGCAGAGGATTTTATTAAAGTTTAGTAGTTTAAATTTTTTACTATTAAAAATTTATACATATATATACGTATAGTTTGTTGTTAAGTATTTTAATATTTAATCTTCGTTTACATATTTAAAGTCCGATTTTCTCTTTAGAAATTAATAAATTATTTCGCTTTAGGTATAAAAAATATTCTCACCTTTCCATTAGGTAGTCTGAAGTCATCGAAAGGCTCGTTATTTCCGTCTCCAAGAAGTCCACGGATTTTGCCGAGGTAGAAACCGTTGACCTCAATGTAGCACACCTGTTTAACATTAACATGTTCTTAAAAATAGTTAACACCACAAATATCATAAATACAATATCAGTATAAAAATATTTCAACTTATATTTTAGAGAACTCTTCAAATTTAAGCAGTACGTTAATTCTGATGACTTTCCCTGTTTAAATATACCTGTATATTACCAGGGAAACTTGATCATTTAGGTCAAGATTAGAAATATCAATATCAAAAAAATTATTTTAATGTAAAGTTACGTAAACCAATAAGAACATCCCAATTTTAGCAATGTATTATTTATAGATAGTGATACTAACCTCAAGTTTGCTGGTACAGAAGACCATGAGACCGTAGTGCGAGCCCAGTCCAATACGACCGTTGGCTTGTTTGAACGCAAACACGTCTGATTCCATTACTGGGAAGCCGTGGTTAGCGCCGTTCAATGCCACCTGTGAAATAGATTATTATTGATCTTAAATATGTACCTAACTTAATATTACGATCAGTAAATAACAAGAAAGAATCTATTCAATATTTAACAAATGTTCAAAAATACAAAAGAGACAGTAAAACAGTATTTTCTAATATTGTTTTATTGTCTCTGCATCATTGTATTTACAATACTTAATAAATTACTTGTATTTTCTAATACTGTGTTATTGTCTCTTCTCGTTTGTACACTTATTTAAACGAGAAGATTGGTATTTTGATTTGTTGCCTGAACTAAATAGCTTGGTTTAATTTAAATAAAAATAACAAAATCAATGATCAACAAATAAGTAAACAGAAGCATAACTTCTAACTCGAGTACTCGTATGTGCTCAGAATATGAAGGAGTAGGTAAAATGATCTATTCCACTTGGTTCTTTTCATTATTTCATGATCCATAATCATAGGTTATCATGTAAACAACACCAATCTGTAACTTACTTGTCCGTTCTCCTTCAGTTCGATGGTGGTACCACTCTTGTCTTCGAGGATGAGGGACTTGGGTTGACCGTTCTGGAGCTGCGTGATGAGGGTGAAGTTCCTGTCGATGTAGTCGTGTACCAGGACGTAGCGGCAGTTACCCGGGAACGTCAGATGGCGACCATCGAAGGTGAAGATGTGTTGCCCGTTGATCACCACCGCTCGCACTGCAGGAAGGTAGTAGTCAAAGGTACTATAGTAAATGTTACTTACTTCAATGTTGGTGAGTTTAAAAAATAATTTTACAAAAGTGACGATGTAACATAGCTACTTGTTGACCATTTGATGTCATTCTCATTCCTAAAATCTGTATTTAAGGTTAATCAGAATTGAAGCCTTCTGAAGAATGTTACCATTTTTGTAGATTTAGTGGTATACTTTCGCGGTGATTTTAGTGAACGACAATTTAGAAATATTGATATACATCAAACTATGAGCTTTTTAAAGTTGTATAATTAGTCTTGTTTTTATAAAGTTATAATATAAAAAGTTCACAAAAAATGTGATAACGAAAATATAACGTGTTGTGAGTTAGCTAACTATACTTACATTTAGCGGGTACCTCCTCCAGTGGGTTGATAGAGCGAGGCCTGTACGCCTTGAAAAGTTCCACAGGGTTAGGGATGTCTCCGCGGATGAGCTGGTTCACCAAGCTGAAGGACGCAGAACCTCCGAAAGTTGGTGTCGACATCGAAGCTGGTCCGATGAAAGGTAACTGTATAAAATAATAAAAAAGTATTTAATAAAAGAGTCATTAACAAAAAGAAGATCAAATATATCCTAAAATATAACCGTGTTTGAAAAGAAAACTCTACAAATTAAGTTTAAGAAGTTATTATATAGACGAAGTAAATGAAAAAAAAACATAGGAAGAAGAAAATAATAAAGAATGTATAAAAGAAGAAAAAAGAAACGATAACGGAGGAAAAACGAAAAAAAAACAAAATGTAAAAGGAAAACCATAAAAACTGTCGTATGTAGTCTAAAGGTTTACATCCCTTTACATCCCTGACCTAACTTGATTTGACAAAAAAGAAAATAACACTCACGCTATTGATCATGGGTACGTTGGGTACGCCGAGCTCGTTGAGCTGGGACCGCACGAACTTCACAAGCGAACTGATAGCTGCGACCATCTTCTCGTACACGATGCGAAGTTCTGCTGCTTCGTCGATCTTCTCTTGGTTCAGTTTCTGGAAGAAATGTTCATGGAAAATTAGAATATTTATAGGTACTGAAATTTGCAGTCTATTTTATACTATTAAGAATGCTGTTGCATTGTTGTTTGCGAAATGGGTCGCTTTGGCATTGTATGTGAGTAATTTATGGTCACCATCACTGTTTCTTCCTACTTGATGGTTGGTACATAGTTTTTCTAAAATTTGCTTCGAAATTTTATAGTGTGTCAGCATTTTACAGTCGGTGAAGGCACATTGTTGTCAGTGATGACATTTTATTATCAGTGATTGCGTTTTATATTCAGTGGTAATATTTTTTTGGTTAGGGACCGCTTTTTATTGCCATTGGTGATATCTTATTATCAATGATGGAATATCATTTTCAGTGACGTCATTTTCATGCCCACGGCTGCATTTTCTTCAATGGTAGAGTTTTATCAGTGGTAGCATTTTACTACCAATAGCAACATGTTATTGTCAATTGAGATGTTACTTCTTTACCAATACAATTTCACGATACTCAAAGACAATTAAAAGCTTACCTTCTCGGCGTACTTGTAGAGGGCATCAGCGAAGTTCTTGACCTCGTCGGTGGGCAGCACGCCGCGCACCGCCGTGTGCAGCTCGCGGATCATTGTCAGCAGCTGTTGCGGGATCGACAGCTCTTGGTACTGGAAACATTTGTTGATCTTGATACTTTTGTTGGGATCAAATCATTTTGGTGGTTTTTTCAAATAATTTGAGTCTGTGTTATACAAGTGTTTACACAAGTCCTTGAAGATGTAAATGTAATAGGAAATTCTAAAATTAGAAATTGCATTAGTATCCGTATTCATTTAAGCGCATTTTTATGAACTGCTCTTTTTGCTTCATTTGTTTAATACCTATCGTTTTTATTTGCTTCAAAACTTGTACGGATACTAAAGAATAGTGGGACAGGTAACCTTTTTGTTAATTTTGTTGCATTCAATGATTTTCATGTAAATATACACGAAATGTTTTAAACTATTAAAAAAAAAGAAATTACTCCTTATTTAAACCTTTATCGTCCTAAGGTCCTGTTATATACATCACAACACTCTATGAACTCACCTTCTCCTTGATGAAAGCGATGATAGGCAGGTCCTTGATCTGAGCACTGATGTCTGCGAAGAACGCTGTTACCTTCGTGCGCCATTCCTTCAGCTGGGCCACCAAAATCCTTGTCAAGTCTACATGGAAAATAATTAATATAAATTATTATGATAAACGATTTAAAACTTTTTTTTACCATATAAAGATAACAAACGAGCGGGTCCGCCTGATCGCAAGTGCCGCACATGGACGCCACTGGCGGAGCCGCGGATGCGTGCCTTAAAGGTGCACCCATAGCTCCGCCTTCAAAGTGGAGAGGTGGATCACCGTCGGTTTTTTAGTGGGTTGGAGCCCCACAGACCCCCCCGTCGGCCCCTTGCGGCGGGGGACATTCGTTTCGCATTTTTCCGACGAAAAAGTGCCGCACATGATATTAGAAATGAACCCCGAGAACGATTAATTGTATCAAGGCTTGACTTTTCTTACGTTGCTACCCCTGAAGACTAAGATATTCGTCTCGTGTGTAAATACCACGCCAAGCCACACCACGCAAGCCACGTATCTCTCAATTGAGACACAAGAATTGCCAATATATACATTGAGCAAAAGGTTTATAAGTCCTTAAAATATATATAACGTATAATATATATAACGTCTTCCAATTCCTTAATATCTACTGTTATTACGATATTCTGTATCTGCATACAAATTAAAAACTATTTTTTTTATTTGAACGTCAGTGAAAGAAAAAGTATTATTACTTTGTTCAGATCTGACCAAGAACTTACCCTTGAAGATCTCAGTGAAAGTGTTGGCCAGTTCTTGCAACTCAGGCTTGTGTTTCTCGAAGAAGTCCATAGCCAAGGCCACGTAGTAAGTGGCTGCGTCGATGAGACCATCCAAGTATTCCTTCAGCATTGTTGATATGTTGGTGTATAGCTGCTTGAATTGGGGCTCCACCTACAACAAGACATATACAAGATATTAGTAGAAAGAATTATCATCACCAAGTGGAAGAACTCAGTAGAATTGACGATAGAAGAACTGCATCGCATTAGGTAAATATATAATATATAAAATTCTCGTGGCCAGGTGTTGATGATCAAACTCCTCCGATGGCTCGACCGATTGTTACGAAATTTTGTGTGTATATCGAATAGGTCTGACAATCGGTCAACATCTATTATTCATACCCCTAAATTTAATTATTATTCTTTGGACAAAATGTTTTTTTTGATGCTGTAGCATTAAAAAATATACAAACCTAAAAAATTCCACGCTTCTACGATCAACCTCATATAATCAATCAAGAATGACTATTAAAACAGCGCAAATTTCTCCATTCTTCTCTTTATTCTTAGTTCCATTATCATCCATCATCATCACTTGTATGATTTTCATATATCACATTATTAAAATCAAAGTTCTTGTGTCTTACCTGTTTCTGATACATCTCATGAATCTTATTGAAGGTGTCCTGGACGGTTTCGCTAATTTTGTCGATCAGTGGTTTGGTGGCTGTCACAACATCATCGATTATCTTCGCTAGGAACTGAACAATGTGGCTCCTGGAAATTATTTGATAGTTTTAACTGAGTTCTTTATTATTGTTCAATTGTATATATTTTATCAAGCACTTAAGTATCCGACTTTCCACGCATCTCTAATTTTTCAAATGATGATCGTATTTAAACTTAAATTATTACTTTTCGGTGAGGAAACCTATATGCCTAAGAGATTATAGAATATCTCAAGCTCATGTGAAGTCTAACAATTCGCACTTAGCCAGCGCGGTGGACTCTGCTCTAAATTCTTCTCAATGGAGATGGAGACCCGTGCCGAGCAGTGGGACAACAATGGATGATGATGATGACGATTATTACATAATTTACGTATTTGTGCGCATAGTGTTTTGTTTTTGAAACTTTATTTAATATGTTTGTTATTACAAGGCAAAATCATTCCTTTAAAAATGTTACAACATTATTATCATAATGTCCAAAAATTCCATACATACATATGGATACACTTTAAAGGTGGTCTCAACCTGACCTTTAAGGGCTTCCAAATTTAAACCTTTAATAATTATTTGACTTACAGTGATTCCGAGATCTCCTTCAATGTCTGGTCATTGGACACTTCGTTGACCAACTTCTTGAAGTCCTCAGTGTAGGCCTGCTCCAGTTGTTTGATGGACGGCTCTATCTTCTTTACTGTCTTTTTGAATTCCTCGCTTGCTTTCTCTGCCAATCCCTTAATCCTTGATTCCATGGTCGACACATCGTTCTTCAGAGCATTCTATATAACAAAATCATAATATTTTATTCAACGTATATTATTATGAAAATCTACCGTGTAATAAAATATTATTAAGATGATATCAATTGATATTTGCAATGAAGAAGAAACAAAACGTGAAATGGAACTTCACATACTACGTCCAAAGTTAGGTACAAGACCCTAAATCTAAGTCTATACATGGCCGAATTCATGTCATTCCCAAAGAAGACTATATTTAAGACTATATAATATATATTGGACTTCAGAACGGCAGACTGTTTAAAAATATCTTACTTCAGTTTAAAAGTTAGCAAATGTTGGTTCTATTGAAACCAGTTTGAAGATTAATGGTTATAACATCATGATAAAAATCGACGACCACTCATAACCATTTTTTTAGTAGAATAATGGCTAGAATTTTGCAATCCTTACCACAAAGTAGTTAAAGTTGTCCTTGGAGACGCCATAGTCGCTCTTAACGAGGTTGTCCTTAAGGTAGAGGGCGCCGTGAGCGATGTTCTTCTTGTGTCCAGGGAGGATGATGTCTGCGGATATATCCAAACGCTTCTCTGGCTCGATGTGGCCGATGATGGAGAGCTTGCGTTCCTTGTCGTCTAAAAAGTAAATAGTTTACTTTTAGTTAAAGTAAATAGTTTACACCTTTATATCTAATGAAAGTATCAATATACCTGGGCTTCCTACAGGTATAAATATAAAATCAATAGTAATTCAAACACTTTCATTCTTTGAAATTCATTACGAATTCTTTTTTGCATGTTTTACTTAAAAAATAAAATAACCGGCCAAATATGAGAAGGATTCGTATGGATGATGATGTTGGCTTGTGAAATGATTAACTAAGTAGATGACTATTACAAAATATTTTTAAGAGGGTTCCGTTGGCACCTTTGAAGTAAGGAACCTCAAAAAACTAATGGTAGATTATATGGTACTATGGTAGATAGAGAAATGGATGGTTAAACTCACCACTGTACCCAGTGGTGAACTCGTAGTATTGGAAGTCCTTAGCAACGGCCTTCAGGGTCACCGGCTTGCTTTCCAAGAAGCTAAAGTTGATTTCTCCTTGCTGAAGATTGTCCTTCATGATTGCGCTGCCTTCCAAATCAACTACTTTCACAATTGGAGTATCCATCTATAAAAAATGATTTGTTTAGAATCTAAGAAGATAAATGGTAGATTAAAGAACCAGAATACGTTTCACCAAAGGTTTTAACGCCGCCACATCCATTTCGACGTTTTTTTTACAAATGTTTGATTGCTGTTGGCCCTACCGGCCTTTACAGCTTCACCAAGCGTTTAAGGTCAGCCGGGAAAGAAGACCTGAGCTAGAAAGGGGGGTGGGCTCATATGTCGTATATCGCGTCGATATGGGTCAATCCGCCTTCAAGTCTATTACTAAGCTATCTCTTTCCAACAGTGGGTTTGCCGCTAATCTAAAAATTTTGAATCGAAAATTTCGACGTACTGCAGTTGTTTAGTAGTTCGGATTTGGCCGGAAAAGTGTAAATGCTCGTCACATTTACATAAGAGACGACCAAGTCATGAGTGGCAATGCATCTGTGGTCAACTTCATGTAAGAATTTAATCCTATCTGAGGTTTATTAAATGTCTATGGGCATATATTTTAAAATTCAATAATAGTTTACGAAAACAACAAAACAACAAGTTATCTCGATATAGTCACTAATTCTAAGAAATTTATTATAAACATGACATAAATTGAACAATACTTACAAAGATCTTTATATGTGTTGGGTTGACTTCCAAGTAGAATTTAGGTTCGCGGCTCTGAAAGAAGAGAAGCATTAATAAGCATTATATTTCCATATGAAATAAATTAACAAATTGCAGTGTAGAAGAAATCGCATTAAAACTTTACAAATTGAAAAAACCATTTTGAACATTTTTGATAGATTCCACCACCAAAAGGTTAAGACCACTCTTTTAGAGCATCTGCTGACTGTAATTATATAGAAATTTAAGTCAACGACTTACGTTTCCAAGCGAGCAAGCGGCTGATGTTTCGATTTTCAGTGTCTTGTCATCAGGCCTCTGGATATTGCCACGGACTTTAAATGTTGCTTCCTGAAACAATATATTATATATTTTTAAGGATTAAGGAAGATACCATTTGTACCTCGCAGCAGTTGTTTTATCGAATTGAAATGCGGTCGTAAATATATAATTGTCCGATTTTTCATTGAGGTCCTTAGTCTTACATAATATGTATGGTCAACCTTAAGTAGAACTTTAATCCTTTGACAGGAGTCCATACACGACAGTAGCCACTTACTATCACATAGACTGCATGCTGGTTTGTCTACAAAAAAACTGAAGAGTGTGGAAAGTTTATTAATTTGAATTCGGTAGACTACAGCTATCGCGGTGGACTATGGCCTAAATCCTTTCATTATCAGAAGAGACCCTCAGAAAATCCTCAGAAGTTTCAGTTTGCGATAGTGATAGTGATGTGTGTGTATTTGAATCCTGGCTCACAAATACGACAGATTGGATTGTTAACCACCATAATCACTTCTTACTTTACTTGGCTACTTAATCAATTGGAATCTTTCACAGTGCCTTGCCAAAGCCACCAAAGATAAACAAGTTAGGTATACTTATTTAAACATGATGTAACATGTATGTACCTTGCCCAATTTCGGATGACTGAAGCCGAACTCCGCAATAGCAGTACCCTGGACATCACTGGTCGTCAGGTCCACGTTAAACCGAGCTGCGGTCTTCTGCTGTGGTCTGTTCTTGTCAGGGTACAGGCACACTTCTCCACGGATGGGGAAAGGCAGGCTCTTGCCCGTTGGGTATTGGACTAAGGACTCCATGGCTACCACCCTCGAGGGCAGCGTGACCGTGATACCAGCAGGGAATTCTGGAGAAGTTAGAAATTCATTAGTCTTTACTTTTTATTAATTTCAGTTAAGATATTTCTTTTAGTGAAACTACTCATATTTAGATTGATAATAATACGCCAATTGTATGTAGCTTTAAGGTTCAGAAATTAATATTCATATTCTTTCATAGTATAATTGTACAACTTTAGAATACGACTATGGTACCATTTTTTGTCCATCTATATTAACTGATGGGCAGCAAAAATAAAAAAATATAATCATTTCTATGTAGAAGTGTATATGAAATATTGTTTTAGGAGTAAATAAATTTGGTTCAGGATTATGTTAAAAATATATTTAATACTTAAATTAAATGAATACTCACTGCCAAAGTCAGGCTGGCTGTATACATGTAGATGGTATTTCTTGTCATCCTTATTGACGTGGAGGTTAAGATCGTACTGAGGGAACTTCTTATCGGAGAACTCATTAACAATCTCGAGGCCGAACTCTGGGGCAAATCCAAGTTTACGGAGATCTAAGCCAGCGTTCACCAAGTACTGAATAGTGCCATGATCTGGAAGAAATGAGAAGTTCGGTTATTTTAGAGACAATGAGACATTGAGGCAAATTATACTTATTCTAAGTAAGATTTACTTCAAAGGATATAACAAAATAAAAGTTAATTTTAGTAACTTTGATATTATACCATCGTTCGCCAAAGGTAGAACTCGTTTAGTTCGACCGCGGAGGTACCACCACCACCCTCAAAGTCCTCCTTGAAACAATTTATTGTGTTTCGGTTTGGAGAGGCGCGGTTGCCGGCTATACATCCTACTCCTCATAGTCCGTCATATTCTTCAAGGGTTTCAACGCAACTGTGATCAACCTCAAGTACGATTAAATCGTACTCGGGGATGATCACCAATGTCCTTTCGCGGCAGTGTCCACTTACTATCAGGTGGACTTCTTGCTCGTTTGCTACCTTAAGACTACTTACTTTGCGCGTGAATCTTGAAAAGCATGTCTGCGTGTGCGCACTGCTTCTTCTCCTCGCAGTACACGTACGAGCTCTTGTACTCCAGGTTTGTGATCTTCGACTCCGCCACATAGCTGCGTTCTCCGATGGCAAGGTTCATGAACGTCTGGTGAGATAAATGGGTTTACTTGTTCTCTATTTTTACTAACGTTCTCGTTTGTCTCTCTTTTTTGTTTCTGAACATTGCTAAACTCAACGTGATAATAAATGACCTCTCTTCGGAGACACCAGAAATGAAACGGTACTAGTAAAGCCCGTTCACAATATTGCTCTTAAATATGAATCGAATTAAGCTCACATCAGGAATAAGAGTATAGGAATACGTCAAGAATGTCGGCGCACTAATTGTATGACTAACTGAATTGAATTCCGTGTGACGTCATAATGGCATAAATCATGTTTTAAATGGAATAAAGAACAAGGACAAGACAATGGACAAAGACAATGGAATAAGGAATAATAAACGATTAGTCATATACTACTAATATATTACAAAAAATTACCTCTACGCCCTGTTCGATGCCTTCAGTGAGGATGGTGCGGATGTACTTGAAGTTGGCTGGTTTCTGTTCGTCCTTGAGAGTCACAGAGCCAGAGCCCTCGATGATGGTCTTCGGTCCCTCTTGCTTACTGATAAAGGATGTGCTGCGGAAACAAAATACAATCAGTAAAAGCACTACACTATATATAATGATGCACACTAAAGGTGAGGCACCTTAAACGCTGAGGTACCTTTGCCTTAAACGCTCGGTGAAGCTATAAAGGCCAGTAGGGCCAACAGCAACTACACATTCGTAAAAAAATATAGGTACCTCTACATTAAATCAAATTAGGTATAAGGATTTTGTGCATAAAATATCTGTGATCCGATTCTAGCATAGCGCAGCGCACATAGCACAGCGTAAAAATCGTTTTTCATACTGTTGGAGTTCAATAAACATACTTTTTAAGTATGTTTATTGAACTCCAACAGTACAGTAAAGCGTGTTAAAGACACAAAAATAAATCAAGGCGCAAGCAGACTTTGAAGTATTCAAGTTCTAGTATTGCAGACAATAAATACTGTTTTAAATCAGGTGGCTCGTCTCTTCACCGCCAGGTGATAGAACTCGTTTAGTTCGACCGGGAAGGTACCACCGCCACCCTCATAATCCTCCGTGAAGCAATTTTTGTGCTTCGGTTTGGAGAGGCGTGATTCCCGGGCATACTTATACACATCTTAGTCCTCAGGAGTAGCAACGCATCTTTTATCACTTAGGTATGATTTAATTTTGCTGGGGACGTTCGCTCGTTTGCTACCTTTGCACGATAAAAAAAAAGATTTAGAAATTTTAGATAATGTAAGAACTGACCTGCCACTCAAAATGTTCTTGTTATCGTTAACAGCTTTGAACTCCAGCCTCTTGCCGTTCCCAGCATCCTTGCTAGAGATGTCCACATCGCAGTTCTTGAGGCCAAGCTTGTCAGAGTTGCCGTGGAACTTGAACATCACGTTGTCCTTCTGGACGCTGCCCTCGGTGTTCACATCCATGTTGAAGTCTCTGAAGTTCTCAATCTTCATTTCCAGCTTGCCTTGGCTCGAGCTCATGGCTAATCCTTTTAGGAATACCCTGTGAATATGATTGGTTTATT
>DWNR01001551.1:0-14799 GCA_018250455.1 Polygonus leo
AACCACGCCTCTCCATACCGAAACACAATAAATTGCTTCACGGAGGATTATGAGGGTGGCGGTGGTACTTCCCCGGTGGAACTACCTGAGTTCTACCATCTTGGAAATGAAGATTTTTTGGATTTCTTTATTATTATCAATTTCGAGCACAAGGCGACCTCTAGATTTTTTTTAGATTTTTTTTTTAAAGTAACATCAACTAACGTAACATAAGTCTTTTATTTTGTAAGTCATATTTTTGGTGCATAATAAAGAAGTATTGTTATTGTTATAATTATTATTTATTTGTTTTAATTATTTTGCCTACCCCGTTAGGGATTTGGCATGAAGATGTGTATGTGTATATTTTAATGACAAGTATTATAATAAGACATACATTTCGTGAAAATTTCAAGTGTCTAACAATACTTGTACTAAAGATTAGCCGAAGAAACGATAAAAATATCGATTATCACATTCTCGTATTTCAATTTAAATTTTTCAGAAAATTCATATCAGAAAATTTCATTTACTTATTCAGAAATAATAATCCAATACTGCATCTTGGCGCCGTTCAATATCAGCTGTTATTAAAACGTCTGGCGACCCGTTGTAGGTAAGCCGATTTGTATCTTTTTTCTGGGACGTGTCATATTAAAACTCTGTGTTATTTGAATATGTCGTGAATAAAATTTGTAATCTGTTCTGTATTGCTATAAATTGAAGGGTAGGTCTCTATTGGTAATACGAAATGTATTTTATTTGTTTTTCTTTTGTAAAAACTAGCAACGAGTGACATGTGGTAGATTTACGTGCCACAATTTTGCATGTAATATCTTTGAACGAGCAATTCTTGTATATTTATATAAAACTGGCTTATGCCAGCGACTACGTCCGCATAAAAGTCGAAACCCCTTGGGAGTAGAATTTCGAAAAATCCTATCTTAGTGCTCACTTAGATCATGAATTCCTTTCATGTACCAAAATTCAAGTTTTTAGGTACAATAGTTTCGGCTATGCGTATAATTATGTCAGTCAGTTAATTAGTTTTGCCTTTTATATATATATACTCGTAGATGTGATCTCTGAAACGGCTTTAACGATTTTCGTGAACTTCAGTATGCAGGGGATTTTGGGTGCGATAAATCGATATAGCTAGGTTTCATTTTTAGGACACGTCGTTTTATCCGTGTTTTCAGGCAATCAAAAAGACGAGAAGGTAAGCTTGTCAACAACAGATAGCGCTGTTTATATCAGAAATATTCGAGCGTTCGGTCGCCTTGCTAGTGTTATTTATACTTATAGATGTCGATAATTCATAGTGCATAAGTCATAGTATATTTTATGAAATGATTTCTTGGTTTATTTCTGAGATGTAAACTGTTCACTTCAAATAGCATCCGATATCCTCTTTTCGATCGCTACTGATCTCTCATAAGTATGCATACTTTACATCATTGCTTTTAAAACAAACTACCAAATTTCAGCTGTTATTAAAAAAGTCCGCCGATCCATCGTGGGTAAGCCAATTTGTATCTTTTTCTGGGACGTGTCATATTAAAACGCTAGGTAATAAGTATGTGTCGTCAATAATTTGTTATTGGATATGTATTGATATAATTTAAGATGTATATAAAGCCTTTGTAACAGGAATATTCGTGATTGTGTCTGTAGTGGTATACATTGAGGCCTGTATCGGTATAATTTGAGTTTTATTTGATGGAAAGGTTCTTCTTTTATAAGAATTAATAAACAATAGCAAGGTGTGGTAATTTTTGGTAGCCCCATTTAACAAACATGTTTTTGGCCGTTTTTTATAGATAACGGAACTCTTTGTGTGCAAATTCAATTCGCACTTGGCGGTTTTATTTTTGTCTTATTATTAACATACCTATTGTTATTTTCTACACCTTAATAGCATTAACATTTAAGATATCAAAAGCTTTACAAAATTCAATTACGAAACTTTACTTGGTAAACATATAAACAAATTCTTCATAACTTTACGCAACGTTCTTCTAAAGCTGATTTCCACCGGTCCGATGCTCAATTATCTACGTTCCGATTATCAGATCCTAAACTTTATCCGAAACTTTGTCCGAAACTTTGGCCGAACTTAGTTGAGCAGTCTGTCGGCTTGGAAGTGAGTTACGGATTATGATTGTACAAGTTAGTTAGTTAAGCATGAATTTGCTGTAGTAGTAATTATTTATTTGTTTGTTCAGACTTAGGACTCGGGATTTAACTTTAGGCATGAAGGTAGATTTAAAACTTAGAGTTATCTGTCAACTTTGACAGTTACAGTAATAAAAACGGCAAAAAGATCATGTCTGTTTTATGGGAGGGAGCCCCCCCTAAAATATTCATTTTATTTTAATTTAATTATTTATTTTTATAGTGAATATTATTAGTTAGTATTTTGTATTAATTAGTTAGTTAATTAGTTAGTAATATTACTTAGTATTTTGTAAATATTTCAAGCGTCTACCTGTTGCCGATATCAATTTCGAGCAAAAACAAGCTAAGGAATTATTTCTGTTGTATGGGTGCCTCCTTAAATCTTTATTTTATTCGGGTTTTTTTAGTATTTGTTGTTATAGCGGCCACAGAAATACATTTGAGAAATTTTCAATTGTCTATCGCGATTCATGAGATACCACCTGGTGACAAACGGAGACACAGACAGACAGACGGACGTTCAGCTAAGTCTAAGTAATAGGGTCCCGTTTTACCCTTTGGGTACGGTACCCAAATAATAAGAACAAAAAAAAGTGCCATAAAATTGGCTTCAGCCCATAATACTCCCGAAACAATTTATGGGTTTTGGTAAGGACAAGTTGAAATTATGACTGATATACATGGGCGGCAGTGACCACTTACCACCAGGTGGACTGCATGCTCGTTTGCTGCTGTTATACGATGAAAAGTAAGCACGAAAACTAAAAGTCCAGCTACCCAACACGGCATGATTACAAGATATGTTTTATTTTAGTTCATGACTTTATGTTCTCTAGAGGGCGCCATAGGCAATTTAATGCGACGTCACATAGCCTATAACCAGCGACCAATTAATAGGATTCCAACGATACCTTATTTGTTAAATAAGTATTTTAGAAGTTTTGAGGGAATGAATGAACATTCATACCCACATACATACACATACCGTTCAAAATCATAACCCTCCTCTTTGCTTCGCCGTAGTCGGGTATGAAAAATATAATTGGTGCAATTTTGTCTGCGAACGACATGGGTATGTAGAAAAATACGAATAAGAATCTTACTTTCGAAAAGAGCAAAGAAACATTTCGTCAATCTGGAGCAAGGAATTCTGAAAACCTGCAAAGCGTGCTTCACAGAACTTTTGCTCCAGCTGGCATGCCCGGTTTTGTTTTTCGTGTCCAAGTGGCGCTCAACATGGCTACCTTCGTTTTTAAAATACTTGTGACCTAATCTTGAGTCGTGTTCTATATCTGAGAAACTCGAAATATAACTCCAGTGTAACTTAGTTACGTTGCTAATTGAAATCTGTTTCGTTTATTTCAACTAGAAAATACTTTTTAGTAGAAGGCTTAAGACACCTTACAACTTGGAATTCCGCAAGCAGCAGGTCCTTAAAGAATTCCTAGTAATAAACTAAGCAATTAATTAATTACTAAGAATTCACTTTGTTCATATCGCCATCTTTGAGAGGACTGTACATGTTGGAACGTAATAAGTACTTTTGCTATAACAACTACTGCTAAAAATACAAAAAAATAAAAATAAAATAATTTCCACCAGCATTTTCCGCGTTTCAGCTTATCTTTAGAATCATAATAATATGTTACGTCAACTTAATCTATTTGTCATTAAAAAAATTGCGTTTTAAACTATTTATCTAATATTTAAATTGGTAAAAGCGCTTTTATCTTTTGATAGTACAAAACCTTTTACGTGCGGGAATGTAAAATCTCTTTTTAGGCAACAGATCGCCAGGTGGTAGCACTAATGTAGTTCGACTAGGGAGATACCATCGCCACCCTCATAATCCTCCGTAAAGCAATTCTTGTGTTACCGTTTGTAGACGCGTGGTTGCCGGCTATACTTGTAATACACGATACGATTGTATACACGAAGCGAACTCTTCCTATTCAGGGGTGGCAACGGATCTGTGATCAACCTCGGGTACGATTTAATCACTCTTGGGGATGATTACTTATGTCTAAGGGCGGCAGTGACCGCATCAGGTGGACTGCATGCTCGTTTGTTACCTGTATACGATACAAAAAGGAGGGTCAAGGAGAGAGAAAATAATACGTTTTAAGGAAATATGCTCTCTTAACAAGATAAACTCTTGTATATAGCTAGTTTCAATTCCTTGTTACATAAGAAACTCATCTATTCGGAGCTCAGACTTCGAAATTTCTTTTAAAATACGTGAGTAAGCAACTCTACGGATTTCTCGTTCTATTTGTCGTATTTTGTTTGATTTGCCTTACAGTGACAAGTGGCGCCCAACGAGGGGTTTAGTTACGTTTGGATATATTTTAGTTTTATATTGTAACGGGCATTCACGATAAATGGCATTTTGTATGCCGATTTTCAAAACCGCTTATCATGACTTATTATATAAAATATTATGCAAATTCCGCGATGGTATTAGTTAAAAATCATATGGACACTTTTTAGTTTTGATGCTCTCTAGTTTTTACATACGCTTGGATTGTTTCTCATATATTTCAAGAAGAAATAACGTATTAACATTATACTTATACTTTTTATGATCTTTATGTAATTTTCTTTCTACCGAGTCTATGTGATAAAAAAAACTCTGGAAGCATGCCACACGGACATACTCCAAATGCTGCCCGCCGCACTGACTGCTGACCTTTTTTTTCGAATGTATTGACCCAACTGGTTTTTACAGCTTCATCGGGTTTTATGGCAAGCTAACATAA
Source organism: Polygonus leo (assembly GCA_018250455.1). Taxonomy (NCBI): domain Eukaryota; kingdom Metazoa; phylum Arthropoda; class Insecta; order Lepidoptera; family Hesperiidae; genus Polygonus; species Polygonus leo. The sequence continues at coordinate 4,917 of DWNR01001551.1, forward strand.
GGGTTCAGCCGGGTGACTACTGATCGAGCGCACGACTAGTTTTTTATATTCTTGGAGCATGGGAATATGATAGCAGTTATCTCTATCTCTTTTACGTCTTTATACCAGCCTTGATATTTTTTTTGTTTTTAATTGTCTTAAGGAAGCAAACGAGCACTGTGAACTGTACCACCTGCTGGTAAGAGGTCACTGCCGTCCATGGACATCAGTAATTATCCGCGAGTACGAATAAATCGTACTTCAAGTTGACCACAGATGCTTTGCTACTCGTGAGGAATAAGATGTTCGCCTCGCGTTTAAGTATAGCCGGCAACCTCGCCTATCAAAACAGAAACACAATAAAATGCTTTACGGAGGATTATGAGGGCGGCAGTGGTACCTCCCCGATCGAACTACATGAGTTCTACCACCTGGCAATCCTGTATGTATTATATTTATAAATACAGGAAAAATAATCAATAGACTCATTACGATTCAGTACTTCATGTTTAATCGTCTCCCCAGAGCATACAGTAACTGATTTAAATACGATCATTCCCTATTGTGCCAGCCCTATGTACATTCTGTTGAGGTATGCAATTTAGTCTACAACATATATCTCATTAAAATAACTAATCATCAAAATCAATTCCTAACCAACGAAGGAGATTAGAGCATACATATTTTAAAGAGAAAATACAATCCAATGGAGAGTTATAAATATAATATCAAGTGACAATAGCAAATGAACTTCAATTCACTTATCAGTTGAAATATTTGATAACGTCCTCTTGATTGTCATCTTCCTTAGCAAGTAAGTATTGCTATCGCATTAACAAATATCGTAACAAATACGCATTGATAACACCAACTTAAGATGCGATAATTTGTTATATAAGCTACATTTACTGGAGAGTGACAATAGTGTTTAACGACAAACGCAGCCAGAACATTATAAAATATTTTAAAATGAGTTTCTCAAATAAAGTTGTGATTGTGACTGGAGGGAGTGCGGGTATTGGAGCTACTACGGCTGTTAGTTTTGCCAAAGAAGGAGCCAAGGTAGTTATAGTAGGAAGAAATGAGGAGAAGCTAAAGAAAGTCGCTGAAGATTGCCAAAAACTAAAGTCACAGTGCCATATCGTGAAAGCAGACATTACTGATGAAAGTGAAGCAAAGCGTGTAATTAATGAAACAATTAAGAAATTTGGACAATTGGATGTCCTTGTCAATAACGCAGGAATTATTCGTGATGGCAGCATCTTGGATGGCTTAATGAATATTTTTGATGAAGTGATGAATACTAACCTGAGATCAATCGCCGTTATGACTTGTTTAGCAGCACCTCATCTCATTAAAACTAAAGGTAATATAATTAATGTTTCTAGCATAGCTGGAACAAGAGTAAGATCACCACGTTATATAGCCTATAGCACTTCGAAAGCAGCCTTAGATATGTTAACTCGTGGAACAGCCCTTGAGTTGGCTCCACATGGTGTTCGGGCAAATATTGTAAGTCCGGGACCAGTTCGAACAGAAATAATCCAAAGCGCTGGAATAAATGAGAATATTGAAAATTTAAAATCATTCTCAATGCTTGGAAGAATAAGTGATACTCAGGAAATAGCAGATATAATTCTTTATCTTGCGAGTGATAAAGCCAAAGGTGTCACCGGATCAAATTACTACTGCGATAACGGAAGTCTTTTGTACAGATCATAATTTTTGTTGTCCTATTATATATGTATATACTGAAAAAATATTTGTTTTCAATATTATACTTAGACATAATGTTAACTAAATATATATTTAGTATTTTCAATAAAATATAATAATTCTATTTTGTTTTTATTTTCATTACCTAATATTCATATTGTAGTTTATTTTGACTGACTTTACAAATTAAGATGTTATCTCTACTGGTTTTTTTGGATCTTTATGTGATATTTTTGCAAATATTGGATCTATTGTGATTAAAATAAATCAATATAACTATCAAAGTAGAAAATTAACATATCAAGGACAATTATTTGTAAGTGTGTAAGTATTCATAAATAAGAAGTGTAAGATTAATTATCCAAAATTATGTTAATAATTTTATTTTATTGCTCTGCAAACGTTGTTCAACAAATAGGGGTTGGTGGTAAAAGTCAGCAGTCAAAAACTCTCTGCACTATTTAAAAAAAATATAGTGCACGCGTAATTCATACCGCAGAATGATTAATAAAACATTATGACATATTAAATTAAATAATGATTTTTATATATTACACTTTATCTATATGTAGGTAATATCTTACATACTTATGTTCACGATGCAAACTGATACTAAATAACAGCTACAAACTATGAATTTACCTTTAATATCGCCTAGGGAGATTCGTAAATTATACAGTCTATTACCGGGAAAATCTAAAGAAGATTAAATTACTGCTGGAAAACGTGTAATCAATTCATACTATTCATAAGTCAAATGTTTTATTCGAACTAATAATTGAGAAAACCTAGTTCTGAATACAGAAAGAGAAGACCGACAAGGGATTCATCCCCAATATTCCTTCCAAATAACGATGATTGCTAGCGAATTGAATACAGCAGATCGAATGACCCAATTCGGCGCTCATTGAAGGAGAAAAAACGGCTTATGCGATTCAGTGGACATTTTTTAATATTCAAAGATAACCTAAATTGATTTGCATAACAAGATAACAACTTCAAGATTGCACTTCACAAGAATATTTAAGAAGGCGTTTTAGAAAAGTATGGAGCTTGAGCTACAATTTATTCCGATAGAGAGCTTTAACAAAAAAATCATTTTTACTATATAAAGTAATTTAAATGTACTTTATAATCGTAAATACGAAAATATAACAGGGTAACTGAATATTGCAAATTTTGTCTCATAATTCTTTCAAAGTTTAAGTTTTAATTCAAGTCAATAATTCATTGTTTCGTTGCTGTGTTATAAATTTTATTAAATTTTCTACATCTTATTGAAAGTCAGACTTTATTTAAAGTGTTCTTCTGTAAATCTACGCCTCTTTTTCAGTTTTTAGCAGTAATGTACAGTTGTAAGCCCTAATTAAACGTTTTATTTGTAATTAAGTGTAACAAACTTTATACGAAAATTTTTGTGCTTGTAACAATAATATATAAAAAAGTTATTAATAATACTTTGTTATTCTATTGTTGGAATAAATAATGCAGTCCACTTGCTAACGAATGTTATCATTTGTTATAGTCATAGCATTGTTTGTTCAATTTTATCAATTTTAAGAGTACCTACCGTACTCAAAGCATAATCAGGATTTAATCAGAAATATATAGGTCAAGTGCTTATTTTTCTTCACAATATTTCTACATAAAATTTACGTCATACTAATTAAGGTAATGCTTGAAAATTTCGAACAAAATTCGTCTCATTTATTACTTTCCAGTTGAATAATCATTATCCGTATGTCGTAAAAGTATCAAACTTGGACCCAGAAGACATTCGCTTCACCTTTCTGAAAGTTTTTACTGATCTCCTTTATTCCTTAAGCCGAGGTTCGAAGTTCGTAGTTTATCTAAACCGATGTGGTTCTGATCCGCAGGTTTATGTCCTAACTTGGAGCCAATGGGGTTAAGTCCCTTTTTACGGTAAGTTCACTTTCTAAAGAATCAACTTTTTTCTCCTCTCTTATTTAGGTTGTATTTTTACCTGTGTATTTTCTTTTAAAAACAAATTACCAGGTAGAGTTCGCTTCACTGCTGAAGTAGTAAAAAAAATGTGACTTGGTCGGCATTACCGGTCATCTCAACAATATTTTCTTCAGGCATAGCAATGAATTTGTAACCAGCTTCACTAAGATAATTTCTATAATTGTATAGAATATTATTTATATATGTATTAATATGCGTGAACTTACGTATTAGCGTATTATCTTCACTACCAAGTTACTTGCAAATACTTACTAACTAATTCCTATTGACAAATGACTAACACATGCAAGTCACATGTCATCGGTAACATGATTAATTATCAGGCGTGTCACACTCGTTGACTAATTCAGTAACAACAAAATAAAGACTCTTCACTCTAGTGCTACACTAAATTACAGAGCGTTAGCTGGACGTAAGCCTGTCAGTGACAATGTGTCTGTTAAGAAGGACTATTCATGACTCCATACAGACAATATGCGGTTACCCCTAGACTGTAGCCCCTAGACAGTACGATCCGCATGGTAGAGCGGTTCAAATATCGATCTAAAATAACGAGGGTTCTATTCCTCCATTATCCTTACATTAGATTTTCCGGCAGCTAATCTGAATGTGTTTTAACTGATTTAAATTCTTGTTTTACAAGCTTTTATTCACTTTCGTCCGATGTTTATAATCAATCAAATATTGCAAATTGAAGACATTTTTGATAACGCTTAAATGTGGCATTCGTGACTTTGGACGATGTAATTTTTTTAATAATACGGAATTATATTTTGTAAGTTGTCTGTTCTATTTTTCTATAAAATATATTTTGTTCTGGGTCTGTGTGTTTAGTGCCCATTTTGTGTGTTTATAGCACCTATACATTAACTAATCTTGGCGCACGGCTCTGTATGTGCGTGGGCATGTAAATATGCTGTTTTGGTGTGAAACAGTGACGTCAATCGTCGTCCATGCAATATGTATTCTTGTCGTTGTAAATAAATAAAGAAGATTTATCGACATTTTTAAAGGGAAACAGAATTTATAATGACATTGGATAAGATTCAATAAATATGCATTTACCTAATTAAGCTTCTTTATTTTAAATTTCAAGTTGAATACAAAAAATATTCATTTTCATAAATGTTAAAGTAACAAAAAGCGCTTGACTGTACTACTTGCCACGCACACACAGTCATCATATTTGTACAAGCAATACGCACACATAATAGCGTGCGCCAAGATGACTAAAAGTATCAATATCAAACTGTTATTAGTTAATAAAAATACCCAAATATACAAAATATACACAGGGTCCACGATTACTGAACCAAATATCCCCGATTTCCCTGAACGTTCCCCAGAGCTCCCTAATCCCTTATCGCTGAGGCAAGGCAGTAATTATTCTTCGGATTACATGCTGCAGCCATCATCAGAAGTATTTCTATTTAGCCCCGACCTTATGGACGCGATAACGCCTTATTTTTCGAAATAGTACTGACGTACTTATTTCACCCTAAGGGTTCAGAACCCAAAAATTACGAACTAAATATCCTCCATTTCCCCGAACGTTCCCCAGAGCCCCCTAATCCCTTATCGCTGCGCACGGCAGTAATTATTCTTCGGATTACATGCTGCAGCCATCATCAGAAGCATTTTATGTTTAGCCCCGAGTGCGATAACGCCTTATTTTTCGAAATAGTACTTACGTACTGTTTTCCGCAAAAAATGTTGTAAGGAAATTTTGTCTTGTTAATGTAAATAACACTTACCAGAAATGTTTAAAACGTTTTGTGTTGTATTTTTTTTTTATTTTAGTATATGTTATTACAGCGACAGAAGTAATTTATAATCTGTAAAATGTAAAAATGTGTACCATTTACGTTTCAAAAAACAGAGCGCTGTGACAAACAGATGGACTGACGGACGTATAAATGCTCGGACGAATGAACGGAAAACGTAAACTAATATGGACCCTGGTACCCTTTGGGTAGGTACAGAACCCTAAAAATTATTAAGCAAATATTCCCCATTTTTTCGTACGTTCCCCAGAGCCCCCTAATCCCTTATCGCTGCGCGCAGCAGTAATTATTCTTCAGATTACATGCTGCAGCCATCATCAGAAGCATTTTATGTTTAGCCCCGACCTTGTGAATGCGATAGAGTATTTTCCGTAGTAGAAGTAACGTATTTTTTAGGGTTCTGTTTCCAAAGGGTAAAACCGGACACTGTTGCTTATCGCTTACTTCGCTTACCTTCGATACTGTTAACATGTTGTGTATTATACCGGTCGCTATAACAACAAATACTAAACATAAAATTTACATACATTTATTGCACAAAACATTTCATAATATTTCTGGTGAGAGATACTTACAAAAGCAGTTCCCCACAACTTTTATTGCAGACGGGCGCTACAAAAGACGGACGGACGGACAAAGAAGTCCGAACAGGGTCCCGTTGACACACTTTATCTAGGAAACCCTAAAGATACCTTCAAGAAATTTTAGAAACAGTACACGTTGAGAACATTCATATGCAACAACACACTTTGACACAAGTATATCATACGCTAAACTGATCGAAAGAGTCCTTATTTCTGAGGAAATATTTCTTAGGGCATTTTCGTTTCTACAGAAATAAGGCGTATTCCACACGCATACCGTATTGATGTGATACTTCGCGAACATACGAGAAACAGTTTTGCAATGTCAAGTTTTATGGATGTTACATGTCTGTACGTGAAAGATAAGATATTTTGTCATCAACTTTTTTGTAGTAACACTGGGATGTTTTCGGTTTCTTGTAGATATAAATAAGTACTACACTAGGATCGATGTCAAACTTTTTATATGGAAACATCACTTTTATCCTGTGATAACTCTTACCAGCTTTCCTCGCCAGGTATCACGATGAAACATTCGACAAATCTGCATTCAAATACAAAAGTAACGATATAAGTTTGTCTATCATCGCGATACGTAAACCATACACAACCATCCAACGACCCGCGAGGCGCAGCGGTCACCATACTATTCGGTTCGATTCCCAGCCAGACAGAAATTTGAATGATGAATTTGGAGAACAGAAGTTCTAGTGTTGGTTTCTGGCCTGTGTGTTTGTGCATGCGTCTTGTATGTGTCCATGGTACTTATGACAAAGAGAAACCTAGTGTGGGCCTATGAGTGTATAAGGTGATACACGATGTAACACTGTGTATACAGGGCATTAAAGCATAGTTGAGAGTTTGGGAATCCGATCTCTCCCGGCATCCGGGTTCTACTCCCTCTTACTAGTCTCATTTTTAAATATTACGTGCAAATTACAATTTATTTATCACTTGCTTTTCGGTAAAAGAAAACATACTGGAAACCTGCACACTTAAGATATTATCAAAAAACTTCAATGATGTATGAATATCAATTCGCGATCGACCAGCGCATTAGAAGAATCTAAATCCCGTTAATTGTGAGAGGAGACCGGAACCAAACAGTTTGATGATCATGGTGATGATGTATACAGGGCATCACTGTTTTTTCCGGCTGGCCTGCCGGTTACTGTTCCGGTCTGAATCGTATATTGTCTCGTATTCGATTCCCGGCTAAACAGAAATCCAAATGATAAATTTGGGTATCTGTTTTACATCTAAGTATTCGTTTACTCGTGTTGTGTATATCCATATCAATCACGCTAGCAATGGTATTGTGGAGCTATGAGTGTGGTAAGCGGCATTACTATTTATAATAAATATAAGTGTTTAGATGACTAAGTGGTACTCGAGCGATAATTCTATAATTATTTATTCCATAAGTAACATTGTTTTATATATTTAAAGTAGCAAGTAGTTTTATTAGGTATCGACCGGTGATACCACCGCCACCTTCTTAATCCTCCATGAAGCAGTTTATTGTGTTTCGGTTTGGAGAGACGTGGTTGCCTGCTGATGAGACATGATGTCCACGGACGGCAGTAATCAATTACCATCAGGTGCTCGTTTGCTACCTTTATACAATAAAATGTGTTGAGTAGTAGTAGGTACGAAATACTCTACTAACATTTTCTTTAGAAGGAATAAAGTAAGAACAAAATTTAATACTATGTACTATGTCACATGTTAATATTTAACGGGTCCAAAACCCCTCATTTACATAGAAATAGGACAGTTGGTTATTCCATTCAGGCCCGCAATGCTTATCAAAGACGATATGAAAAAATCCAGGCTTTCTATTAGTTTGTCCTGTAATATTTTAATCTAAACGTATATTTCAAGTTTCTACTGTTGAGTAGCCTATGGTACTATGACATTACTAGCTTTAGCTACGGATACTAGAAGTTGAATCCGACGCTCACTTTTTGATAGGAATCATCCTCAAGATTTAATCGTTTAATCTTACCTAAAGTTGACTATAGATATGGTGCTACCCCTCAGGACTAAGATGCTTACCTCGTGTACAAGATACTCCATAGCTAGTCTCCAAACCGGCACATAACAATTAGTTCATGGAGGATTTTGAAGGTGGTGATGGAACCTTCCCGGTTGAACTTAATGAATTATATACTACCTAGCAAGTTCTATCAGCTGTTATTAACACTTACAACATTCATAATGTGTATGTATTATATACAAAGCACAAAAAAGACTGGGTAATAAATAAGTAACAGACCAACCAGGAGATGAAATAAGCAGGTGGTTCATCGAGGTACTCGAGTTGAAGACCAATTATTTGATATTAAATTAAAATACATATAATAAATACGTTCTTGAGACCGAGAAAGGCATCGAAATAAGTAAAGATAGCCATAAACTAAGTGACACATCGGTATAACGTCTACGAAATCCCCACAATTTACATAGAAATAGGACAATCGCGTATTCCATCCACGTTCGCGCTGCGTAAAGGGAACGATACGACAAAAATGAGCACTAGCTTTTCTATTATTTTGACTTGAAACTGTTCAACCTTAAGCTACGTAGACACTTAACGTCCACTTGACAGAATTTGGTATCTACCATACGTACGTACGTTATATATGTTTATAGAGTCAGCAGAAATCATGTTACGTAAGCGATTGGTCAATAATTTTATAATGAAGATGGTTTTATTATGAAGGAAAAGGACTTCATTATAATAATAAGACACGAAACAAAGTTATAAAAAGGAGATAATTGGTTTTTAAATATTTACGAGTAAGCTATGTTGAAAACATATAATGTTTAATTATTATATTAGGAAGAGAAAAATTATACAGTAAAATCCTTACTCACGAGTATACCCAGTTACTGATAATAAAAGATATTAAGAAGATAATATTTAAATTACAAAATGAATAATATAATGTACAAAGTAAAGGAAGCGGATGGAAAAAGAGAGTAAAGATAAAACAAAGGATTAAAGAAGCTCGAACGAAGAAGATAAATAAAATTCAGGATTGTGCGTATAAACTTTACGCGATTCGACGAAGGTCTACTCACGTACGAAGCCGATTTAAAACACCAAGCTTGATAATTTATAGACACCATTTGTTCCACGCTCCCAAATCTGGAAGCCTTAGGTCTTAAAATCTTTATCTTGCAGCTGGCGTGAGGATTATGGATCTTTTATTCATCTTGAAGCCGAATTAAATCGTTCCGAAATGTTCGTCTGTTTCGTGTCTAGCTTTTGAAAGATGCTACCTTTTACAATTGAAAGAACCCCAAACAAAATCAGTGGAAAAGTATTTCGCATCTAATTTTTTATTACTTTTGTGTATTCTTGTTCAGTCAGCAAAGTCTTGTTAAGTAAGTTAGTCGTCAATTATTATACATTAATCAGTTTTATTATAACGAAAAGGAAAAGTTATAGTTATTTAGAATTTGATCATTTTTACACGTAATATCGTGTTACTAAGACAGTTGAATAATTATAATACAAAAGGTTAGAAAAAACAGGTATTAAGAAAAGAAAAAGTAATATAGAAATGTTACAAATATTTGTATAGAAACTAATATAAACATATAATACCCAGCCTAAGCATTAAAAAAATTGCTTGTTTGATGATAATATAAAAAAACTTATAATGTTAAAATAGGGATAAAAACAGGGAGTAATGAAGAAATTAAGGATAAAGGAAGCTTAAACGAAGAAGATAAATAAAATTCAGGATTGTGCGTATAAACTTTACGCGATTTGACGAAGGTCCTACTCACGTACGAAGCCGATTTAAAACACCAAGCTTGATA
>DWNR01001552.1:0-14799 GCA_018250455.1 Polygonus leo
ATATATTCTTTTAAATTTATTCTTTTTAATATATTCGATACTCTCTGCCTACCCCGTTAGGGATTTGGCGTGAAGATATGTATGTATGTATGTAAAAGGGAAAGAGATCTCATAAATGTGTAGGACAATACAAACCTATTGTAATCAATCACCTGATATATAATAATCATCATCAGTTCCAGCAATTAGGTTACACTACTGTGAAGGGCAAGGGCGATTATTTATGTCAGTGTGCTATAATCTGCATGATGGAATCGATATCATTAAAAATCACGACCCTATTTTCAATTGCCATTCGAAACCAAACTCTATAAATAATGCATATAAGTTTATTTTTAAAAACTTTTTACTTCTAAATAATAGGTAGGGTTAAATAGCAGTTACTAGTTAGGAAATAAGGAATGAGATAGTTAGGAAACAAGATTCTCTCTTTTTATATCTTACCCTAGCGATAAAGCAGACCGGCTACCTGATGGTAAGTAGTCACCGTCGCCTATGAACATTTGCCGCACCAGAAGGACCGCCAGTGCACCGCTGGCTTTGGAGGAGAGCTCTTTTCGCGCCTTTTTTTAAGAACTCTCGTGAAAATATATAGTGAAAATCTTCATGTAAGAACATGAATAAAGCTATTTCACTATAATACAGAAATAAAGAATTAAAAACTATACTTCTCATATTTTGAATTGGACCAATTTTAGATCTGTGAATAGTTTTAGGGGTTGATGCCAAAACACGTGACATTTGGCATGGTCTTTAAGCGGTCATTAAAGGTTTTTTGAGGGGTTTATAAAGCGACATTTATCCCCTAATCGTTTATAATAGTAGAGATAGCTTAATGTTACTGTACTGTTTATTGACAATTTTAATCGTTAAAATTGATTTTCTGTATAAAAATAAAGGCAGGTAAAAATAAAGTATTGTAAAATATCCTATAATTATGAAAATATATCATAGATTTGCAAGTAAGTATTAGCTATAGTTAAATGAAAATATGGATGTAAAGCAAAAAAATGCTACCAATACGAATATAGGTACAACGAATAATGAATGTTAAAAATAGAGAAATACAAATTTAAAACCGTTAAGTGCAACCATTTGATATTCATTGTTATACATCGTCGGGACAATTTATAAACGATTTTCATCTCCCACAATTCTAAACGGTTGCAATTTTTCCAACAAAGTGGGTACCGTTAAGCTCAACACGGTGCTATTGAGAATTGACATTATCGTGAAAGTCGCGGCCGAGCTCTGTTCACCAATAAAATAACATAAATCACATCGCCCCATTCAATTACAACGCATACATACTGTCTGGTTTGGTCCAATTTAGAGTAGTGAGCGTGAGCGGTAGCGATAAAGGATATGGGATATTCATACAGAAGCTGCGTTTATCATACATCATTTCGTTCTAAGTGTAAGCGCTGATAACTTGCATATTCTGATTTAGATAATTTCAAAAGCCTAAGTTGATAAAATAAAAAATAACATACTAGAAGTAGCCTTTAACCTCTAAAAAGCATAATAATATAAATCGTGATCGACCCTAACCACTTTTATTTTATTAACAATTAATTTTTTATGTCAAAAAATACGTGTAAATTGGTTGCTTAATTTTGTTATTTATTAAAAATATATCCACCGCCATGTCTTACAACTTGTACCACACACCCGCTCACACAAGACAGGAAGCGGTGAGTACACAAGCCGCTCACAAAAGAGATGAGCGGAAAACATATAATTACGCTATCATATAACGGAACTAGGCAGATACGTCGCGATACGGATACGAACAAGTGGCTCACTTGCTGCTTCCTTTGCGGATTGTGCTACCCGCTTTAGCACAGGTGGAACAGGGGCTTTTTATTATGTCCTTTTCAACTCGCATTCCTTTTCATATTTAAATATTACATTTGTTATTGAGACCGTTTATTATCTTAAGGCCAGAAGAGGGTAGGTAGACAATAAATGACATTCAAAGTTTAACTGGAAAGAGCTAAAATGCAGGTGGTTTTCTTGTATCTCGATGGTTGCAGTGATGCTGATTACTGCTTCGTTTCTGTTTCAACTTTCTATATATTCCATTGGTTTTTTGTGTACACATGCAGGAATGCAAGGTAAACAGGTCGTTCGCACAAAATAATTAAGATGAATTCGATATCATACCTGTACCATGGCATATCAAGTGAAACTTCTGAAAAGTAACCTACGAGAGATTGAGATTGATAGTTTTTTTTAAGAAAATCTAGGTAGGTAGATAAAAATGCTAGGTGGCAGAACTCGCTTTAGTATGACAGGGGAGGTACTACCGCCACCCTCAAAATCTCCATGAAGCAATTCTTGTGTTTCAGCTTGGAGAGGCGTGGTTGCCGACTATACTTACGAACGAGGCAAACATCTCAGTCGTCAAGAGTCGCAAAGTCACAAACAACCTCGGGTGCAATTGAATCATACTTGGGAATGATTACTAATGTCCACGCGCGGCAGTGACCACTTACTATCAGGTGGACTGCATGCCCGTTTGCTATCTTTATTCGTTAAAAAATCGCTATGACGCCACATCAGATAGAAAAAATACAATATTTTACAAATAAATGGAAGTATTCCGAACTGACTGCCTACAGATGGTGATGTAGGTTTAAAATGTTAGACAAAAAAATGGGCGTATCTAGTATCAGGAGTATTCAGATAAAGGTTTATTATTTTTTACTAAACTTAAAAATATTTTAGTGTAAAATATTATATTACATATAAAACAAACGTATTATTCCGTTTCCATGTTTCACAATGAATAAATCATATGAAAGGCTTATGGTTAATCGATTCGTATTATCGTTTCATCGAGTTTCAAATAACTAATCGTAGTTAAAGAAGTGTCACTTCAAAAATACTATGTTTCTTGTATCGAATACCTACTAAAAGGACACAAATTTATTAAAAAAACCTACATAAAATAAGAATTCATACATTTGACTTGCGACTTGTACTAAACTCTTCGGTGCGTGACTGAAGGCGCCGGACGCGGAGCGGCGTCGCAGTGTGGAGCGTTTCCGTGCGCTATGCCTCCGTGTTTCCGTTTGCATTTATCGCGATTTCGTTAATAACGACTTGATTATTAGATTTTTCTTGTCAAGGCCAGGTACAGTCCATTTAATGTCATCATTATTTGACATTTTTCTACATATTTTTCTTCAAGCTAAATATCCATTTAAAACACGTGAAGTACATAATATAAAAATAGTTTTTTTACTTACAAAAGGGCGTTGGTTTAATTCGAGCGGAAATAAATATTTATAAATATATATATTAAACGTTTAAGTAGAAAACATTTTTTTTTGCAAGTAAGCTCCAATTATACGTTGCTGTTGAAATATTCGATGCATACAAAAAATATTTAATAAAGTGCAAAATTATGTTTGAACGTTTATAAAGTTTACCTATTTTGGGAAAACATTTAGGGAAGTCATCATGATGATGATGATGACTAAAATATCCAACTTTTTATTTTAAAAAATAGAAAAAAATATACATTTGACTTAAACTCCTTGGTGCGTGACTGAAGTCGGAAGCGGAGCTGCGTCGCAGTGTGTAGCGTTTCCGTGCGCTATGCCTCCGTGTTTCCGTTTGTATTTATCGCGATTTCGTTTATACAGATTTAATCATTAGTCCCCTTCGGTGTTGAAACTTGTTAAACAGGTGTGCTATCCACCTGATGTAATTGTTACGTTTGAATTAAATTGCTGGTTCATTCTGTGATTTTTATATTTATGAAATATTTCCATATTCGTAAGTTTTTCCAAGTTTATTTATTTATGTGCTTCAACGATTTTCTCCAGTATTCATTTCAAATAAGTATGGATTAATAAAACAAACGAAATGTATAGGTATAAACAGTACAAGCAAAAAATTATGAAAAATGCTTATATAAGATCACTTGCATTCCGGTTATCTGTCGGTGTATATAATAAAGAAGTGTTAAGCATTGGAATAGGAAAAAAGAATAGCAGCCACAACAGAATCAGCCGGGTAAATGTATGCAGACAAAACTGGAACCATTTTCTATTTGCTCATATTCAGATTAGTTTCTTCGCAATCGGCTTATTTGTTAATGCATTTGTAATCAATTTTAGCCGCCCGGGATTCCATTTGTAATAATGATGTGATGCGTAAATTTGACTGGCTGAAATTACGGAATGAATGCACTTAAATATACTCCAAAGTACTCCAAATACCAAACTTTACAGTCTTTAGGTGCTCTTTGAGATTTAGTGTTAAACGTTCATCATTGCATCTTTAAAAATAAAAGGAAAGAGTTCGTTGCCATTTACTATATTATACTTGCTTGGTCAGATTAGTCCCATCTTTTAAGTCTATGCAGTTTACACAATTGTGTATATATCTACTAATCTTATGTTTGGTATAACATTCTTGGGTTCTCGGGTAAATTAATTGATCCTTGAATGATAATAAATTTCCAATAAGGATAATTAAGTCAAGTTGGACTTTGATTTCTGAAAGGGATGACACTTAAAATTAAGAATTTATACGGAACATAACGAAATAGGATGGAAAGAACACAATATAAGACAATGCACATCTTCATAGACATCTCTGAACTACGCTAAATAACTAAAACAATACAAGTCGGGGAGGTTTCTCGTCAACGGTCCTAATTTGAAAAGCCGTCCTTTTTTAAACAATCGCGACATATTAAAAAAAATATGGAATCAAAAGCAGGTGCACTTTAAAAATAGGTAAGAATAGGTTTACATGGTGCACAATAACACAATCGTGGCACTCAGACAAAACAAAACATTGTAGATACAAGTAGCGTAGCCACAGATCGTCCTCAAATCGAAAACAAAAGGAGAAAAATGGAATGGAATGAACAATCCGAAACATACGAAAGCGCATCGAGTGTCTAAATTCGAGTGTGCGCGTTTTGTCGCTAATATGGAAGCGAACAAAAACCCAATTCAATTCGTTACCTTGAATAAATGAATGAGTGCAGATTCAATACACAGTTTTTATATAGGTACCGTGCGGATTTTTACATGCTCTCAGATAACTAATTATTTCATGAGGGCTTGTTTTGCCGTTGTTGCGTCCATTGTGCCATTCGGTTTTCGAGATTCTTCTAATGGGACGAATCTTTTATTTACAGCCGAATTTGCGTCGTTTGCTTTGTTTTGTTATAATTACGAACGTGTCCTCGTGATAAGTATATGGATATTAAAGTAGCTGCAGTTTCCACGCTCAATACGTAAGTACTGTTCAGTAGTCAAAGGGCGAGTAGTTACAAGCGCATTGTGATAATAATATGATCTTTAGTTTTAATTAATTAAGACTGTGGCATGACATGAAAGCGTAATCTAAACCGAAATAGGTTAAACAAAGGTAACGTCTCTCGTCGGAGCGCCGTCAAGCCATCCGTAGTTCGTGGTTCGTGGCTCGTAGCGGGATGTGCTGAGCGTCGAGCTCTGAGCACCGAGCACTAAGCTCTGAGCTCTGAGCTCAAACGAGCCAACCGGCTAATGCGGCCGCATCTGCTACGTAATGAGCTACTCAAGTACACCCTAACTTGTTTACATTGTTTCTTTATTGTGTTTTTTACCCGCCTCTTTCTTTCCTATGGCTGTATCATTTTTTCCCCGCAATAAAACGAAATCTAGCCGAGTCTTTGTCTTTTACCCGATTTATTTTTAATTAGACGAAGTTCTGATGCTTCCCGTGTAGAGATTTAATACTCGACGTGTGTTGGATTTTTTCGTGTCTTCGCTTTATCTTTTAAACGTGGTGTTATAATTACATGGTCTTTTCTCTGCCTCCATTGTAAGAAATGCATTGTAGCTTTACGGGGACGTTCAAATGTGGAAATTCAGAGCTGAAAAGATTGTACGAAAAGTTTACATTTGCATTTATTTTAATTGTAAACGACTGCGCATTGCAAATGTAAATTTAAAACGAAAATTTCTTAGAACGTTTGAACACGGTTTCTTTTGTTATCTCCAGAATATTAGTAACACAAACCCACATTTTTAAACACGTGTAATTTTAAAAATAATCTTTGTCTTAGAACACTGCTAAGCACAAAATAAAACATGCTAAGAGGAAACAAAAATATGTAAATAATATTTTCTCTTAACATTTTTTATTTTGCCAACTACCAACAAGAGGATGAGATGCATTCATTATCTATATTTAATTTTACTACAACTTCGCTAAAATTCACAAATATTTATTGAATACATATGACACTAAACTGTGTCTAAGCTAATAAAACAGTGGTAGACTAGTTCAGAATTCAGACGCTCAGTTCCCAGGCACGTACCTCTGATTTATCAAAATTTCGTGGTAATAAAATTTAATTATCACTAGCTGTTTGGTTAAGAAAAACATCTTAAGGAAACCTACAGAGACTTTCAAAATAAATCCCTAGGACGTGTGAACTCTTCCGATCGGTCTGGGCCAGTGCGGTGGGACCGTACAGAACCGCCTAAATAGTTCTAAATGGAAGGAGTCTCCTGCGGAGCAGTATGACAATAATAGTTTGCGATGACAGTTTCTAAAACACCAACGCTGCACTCGGCCTTCATTACATGTCCATCAAACCGCTTAACGCATCACTCAAGCACACGCCTAAGCGAGCCGGCTACAATTATTTTCTTACAAACAGACTAACATTTTTAATAAAGCCGAGCAATTACGGGCTCTCGCAGCGTCACAATCCATATGAGCTAAAAGTTTCCCGGGCCCGGTACAGTTGGTAACAAAAGTGCGGTACACTCGCCAACAAAGCGGCTAATCATCTCGTATGTGCGTGGCCTCGTTTCGCGCATTGTCTGCTCCCTGATTAAGAGGATTGTCTCCACCGTTCCTCGAATATTAAAAGCTTGTCTTCTCGATCCGCAAATAGTAGGACAGCGCTTTTCAAAGTGTCTCTTAGTAGCTACGATACGTTCAGTGTTGGTTTGCGTTTCAATTACCTGATTGAATGGTTTGCAATTTATGGTACGCAGGTGCAAGGTACAATGGTAGTACATGAAATACCAATCCAAGATTGAAATTACTTAAACGTAACTGATAAAAAGGAAAACATGTAAAGAAAATAACATCATCCACTTATTTTGCTGTTTATGTTATTCAATTAATTCGAATCCTATTTTATCATATTGTCTATATGTCTATTTTTTCTCATCTTATAGCTACTATAAATATTTTATAAACTATTATTGTCACTGAACTAATAAAAAACATTGGATAATCATACAGAGTTATGTATATTTTTAGGTTAACCTTTGATATTATGAGTTATCTGATCACATTTAGGTAAATCATCAACTCAAGTATCAGACGTATCTATCTGCCAGCAGATTTCCCCAAATCACTTAGAGGTCACATCGTGAAGTTTGAGAGCCGCTGGTGTAGGAATTTTGCCCGTTCACAATTCGCGCTAGATAATGCGTAAAATGTGCCGCTACGTGAAAGTTTCGCGCCACTGTTTTGTTTCTATTATTGTGCGCCTTTTTGTGCGGCTTTGCCTTTTTGTGGCGACGATCTTGTGATATAGATGCTGTGGTGACGTAATAGATGCTTTTTTGCTTTGCATATTTAAAATAGCTTTACTGTTCGCTCCGTGTCACTGATGTACGGTACGTATACAAGTTGTGTATTGGTTGCTTATTTTTTTTGTTTAGGTTCACGTTTTTGTCTACGGACAGTTAATAAATATATCTAAATATACTTTTCTGCTTTATTTTGCGTTTGGATTTTAACGTCATAAATGTTTTACTTTGAAATATAAGCACCCACAAAAAAACGATTATTCATTGCGTTAAAAATGTTTATTATATCCGTATGCAGAGTATCGTCCCTCTCGGAGGGATTTAGAAAGTCGGGAGGAAATTGATTGGATAAAAAGGAAGATAAGCTTACTTTCACCGGAGTTATTATTTATTACATTAGCTCTAAAGAAAGTAAAAGGCAAATCCTTTCGTGTAATATATGACAATGCAAGATTGTTATCCTGTGACGTATGCAACAATCTGACGATATCTATTAATGAATATGTATAATTATCTTCTGGAACCTATCCGCGGGAGGGCACTGGTGACCTGTAGGTAATTCAGATTTTTTACACCTACATCAGGCACCAGACTCTCACTACGTAAGGCTCAGATTTTAGCGATCTACATTTAAGTACTGTTACAGCTTTTTAGACTAAGACCTTATTGTGAGAGTAAAATAATGATTTTTATTATTATTATTTAATCTGACGATGTAAACATATTGTGGTCATAAAGTATTCACGGTTCGATATTGGATCAAAACTACGACTGTGTGTTAGATAATTTATTTATTTTTTAATCCACATTCGGCCTGAGTGGTTGATGATGTCTAAAAAATATAAGAAAAGACTCGCGGTTGATTCATTATTGGCAGTTAGACACTAAAAGGTTATTGGAAAATTACATTGACTTTACATGAACTATTTGTATGTGTTATAAAGTTATATGTAGAAGTTATCAAGGATTGAGCCGCACAAAAAGCCCCATAAATCCTATCGGAGGCGATGAGAGTATACCCAGTAAATAATCTTATTAGATCATAATAAGTTTAATAATCCGATATTAGTAGGTAGATATTCCATATATGTTTATCGCTATACAGCACTTTCTTTACAATATTGGTACTGGATCTAATAAATTAGTAGATTTTATATTAAGCATCCTCCGGATAGAGTACCTCCTGTTATGGACTTGATAAAATTTTGAATTTATTACAAAATATTTATAAGCTTTACCTACTATATCGTGGACATGTATTGTACAAAAAGTATATTAAAATTTTAGATCATATTTATTTTATATCTTCTTCTATTCTATTTCTTCTGAATATTATAATTTCCAGTATTAGAAGTGAAAGGTTCCCACTCGAAAACAAAAAAGCAAGAGGGTTAAAGTGTAAAGTGGTGCAATTGTGTGAGAAGACGCCGGCCCCTTGTAGGGTCTTGGTCTCGAGAGAGGAAATCTTGTAAGACTCAAGTATTAAGATAAACGTTCTTTAGGGCTGTCGATACGCGGTTATATTGGAACCTGAGCCAACTGGATGTAGTCTTCCAGTCCAACCTTTTTCTGATGTGTAAATAATATGAAAGTATTTTTCTAATAGATTTATAGGATACAATAATGCTGTATTTTCTGCCCATTATCCTAACTTCCTCATGTGTTACCTCTCGAAACTGTGTTATGCCTCCATTCCTTAATCTAATCTGAGCTAACCCTAATCTATTGTTCTAACAAGAAAAGGATTTTAATAATTAATAATTAGTTATGCAGCAAAAAGCCCGAGGCATTCCGAGTAATCCTGATAGGATTTGTAGAGTTCACAGCTTAGCTCTATATGTGCTTTTATAAATAAAAAAGTACTGTAATATAAAATATAATTCGGAGTGTTCATAATCAATGAATTAATAATACGTAGTTATTAACTAATGATTAATTATTATTTTTAATATCAAAAAAAATCCTCAATATCCATTTAGGTAAAAATGCCGCTAAACATCAATTTAAATCTTGATGCTAATTATTTTAATTTCCCACAAAAAAAACATACTCATAAATTGGATCTAACATTCAATTGTCAAAACAAGGCGTGTAAGTAACCATTCCACCGTCACGCTACAAACACAATCGCGTGACACCCCTGCGCTCCCCAAACGTCTTAAGACCTCATATTTCTCGAACAAACAAACACCGTAATAGGATAAGGATGAGGACATAGTGTGGAAGGAAGCGGTTAGTGAAGCGTTTGGAATTTAAAAGAGAGTCTTAATTTAATGATTTTGTTTGTATGTTACGCCGAATTTTGTTTGTTTTCATCATCTCTTATCCGATAGAGTTTTATATAAATAAATACGTATATACAAATATGATGGAAATATCTAAATAATAATATTCGTAGTTAGAACACTTAGTAGTGCATAGTCTTTGCTGCCTTTTAGGTATAAAAGTACTGAGTATTTTCAACAATTAGGTATCTTTTCATGAAGATGTTTTTTGTTATTTTGTGTTACTTTTATAAGTAGTATGGATTCTGCCAGAGATGCATATTTCTTGCAGTGACCTACGGGAATTACAGTGTTTACCTTATTGTCTCTTAATTTACGATCAAACAGTTATATTTCACTTTACACAAAATTATATATTCCTACATTAAAAATACATTTTAAATATTTATATACTGATTCTTTTAAACACAGAACTCATTAGTTAACTGAATAATAATTTACGATTATTTCTATCTGAAGTATGTAAACATAAAACGCTTTCTCTCTATTACTTAGCGCACGACTTAACCCTTAAGTGGTATTTTCTGCTCAAAGGAGCGCGACATGTGCATCTTAAACACAAGCTGTGGGAGGGTTAGTTCTACTCGATATGATGCTTTGGTGATTAGGCATGTCTTACATCTAATAAAAATATTTTTATTTTATATTTTATACGCAACGACCTGCGGGTACTTACCGGCTTTTAATTGTATATAGGCAGGCTATGTAATTATTCTTGCAGTGAAGTATACTTTATATACAATATCGCCTTACTCAATTACTCATTATATTACAGTATTACATCATATGTACATCTACTCGCAAATATAATTATTCCAATGTCTAACGTAAATTTTGACGTCTTCTTTAAAAAAAATTTCGCAAAAATCTTACTGAAGTAATTATTGAAATACTCATACTCAATAATACGTGTTACTATATAAACCCAAGCAAGAACTTTAACTATTTATAGCCCAATAGAAATTGCTAAAAAATGTCCACATTTATCTATGCCATGTATTGTAAAAAAAGTAAAAAGTTACGTTACTCGGTTATTCCAACAGAAACAAAGACAGCAATCGCAAATGCTACGAAAGGTGTTTGATTTCACGGAGCGCACGCGCACAAATCTGACATATGGTTCATTTAAGTGGAACCAACAGAACATCATTCGACTCAACATTTGCAACAAAAAAGGTGAGCGAGTGTGAGCAGGCTTCATTTTATTAGGATTCCGTACCCGTGTTGAAGAATAAAAAACTAAATGGGAAGAAGTTATACCACTCTATCACGGTAAAGAAATGCAAATTCAAATTCAATTGTCTTATTTGTTAGTTTTAGTTACATAAAAGGTCGGACTAATAGTGTTTAAGTCCAATAAATTCTGCCTATTGGCAGATTTATTAATGTCTAATAATTATTTAATTTTAATGAACCCGTTACTTTATTCGCGATTTTTATTTACTGATGTTCTATTAACATTGCAAAGATGCTGTTTTTCAACATATTACTATTTATACATAATAACATATACTTTAAGATTGAAAATGTTTACAATATTTTGTTAGAAACAAGATTTAATTTATTTATCGAAGCATATTTGTATATAAGTATATTTATACGTATTAAACACCACAATAAACGAAATTACGTAAAAAAAATAATAAAAAAGAGGGGTTTAGTTTTATAGTTGTGTAATTTTATATTATTTAAAAGCGCGGATCCCCAAAATCCACCAACGCCGAGGTGTATTATCTATGACTTTGCAAACTATCGCCAAACAGCTTTTGCATGTTTTTGCTCCTTTATTTTTTATCTATCACTTTGTTTATTTTAATAGCTTCCGAACAGCACAATCAACAGACATTTTTTTATACGATCTATTTCTGTTTAACCCTTTAACTTCCGATGGTTTAACATGTGTCGCGTTTTTTTATTGAATAGAAACGCTGATAAAAATTCGCCAACACTTTGTGGTGGTCCGTAGCCAATATTTTAATTTAAACTGTAATGGGTACATAAAAATAAAGCAATTTAAATCGCGACTCTACATTTAGCCTTCGTCCTTAGATATGTTTTCCTTTTTTCTTAAATTAAAGTCATCTTAAACGATATAAAAAACGTCGAAATCGATTTAGAATATACGAAGATGTAAATATAAAAACAGATACCTACAACAAATCTTAAACACAAAAAAAAATGATTTAAGAACTTTTTTCATTAACCATGAGCTAGTTTCACTTATTAAAAATAAAGATAATACAAAATAAATTAGCATAAACTTAACTTTTTCGTAGCACTTAAAATCTGGCCGAGACATAAACACAGCTTAGATAAGTCAATACGCCCACAGTTTCTATCAGTATCACATTTCTGTATCCCATGTTGATACACCAAACAGGAACACATTGCGGCAACAGGAGGCACTTGGGAGGGCGATGAACTTTAGTTTTTTTATACGCTTTTTTAACACGTACCTACATACGTTGATTCATTCGTTATCTTTATTCTTGTTTGGACATTTCATACGGGGCTTGCTGTTTTTATTTTTATAACAGCTGTGTCATTTTATGCCGACTTGCCTAGACCGAGCCTTTTTGGACCTCCATTCAAACGTTTGACTGTCACCGTCGACTCTCATTCGATATTGTGCGTGACATGATGAAACTAAATTTGAGAGATTAAAGAGCCATTTAAAACATTCGCAAGCGAGTTGGCTCACTGATTTAAATCGTGGTAACATTTTTAATACACATTTTAGAGGAAAATCACGATTTGAAAGCACATCCGGATATATTTTTCGTTTTGTGCTTATGACTGTCACGTTAACGAACCGTACGGCAGCTAAGTATATTCATCCATAGGCACTAAGGCTTGTGTTCTTTGTAAGCCTGAGTGGTAATGTTACCATTAAGCAGTGTTATCCTAGTGGATAGTGGATTTATCCTAGTGGATAGTGGATTTGGAGCTCTATGCGGAAGGCCCGGGTTCAAGTCCCAGAAACGAATTCTCAATTTTGAGTTTAAAGAAAATGTCGTAATACTCATAAATCTTTTCATTTATGTACATTTTAAAACAATTACCGCCGAGGTGGCGTAAACCATTCTGTTTACGAGTGGAGATGTGCCCAGCAGTGGGACAATAATGAGTGGCATGGCAAAAAAGATGATTATTCTAATCAATACATCCATCATAGGCCTCCATAGATTTTTAATACTATCCCTGTTGACTTAGATACCGCTGTATTGTATCAACTTTGTATGGAATAAATACAAAATTTACCCCAAAACACGATTAAGTACGCCACATACCGACCTACCTACCCGTTCATGGAGTATAAATCTTCGATCAGGCAAGTTGCAAGCAATTACAAGTTGGGACATGTGGGGTCCGTCTTGTCACGCAGAAACCATCGGCATTCAGCTAATTTAACTTGGTGCCAACATCTTCAGATGTGGGCGCTTAAGAATCAATTATTTATTGATAAGGGTGAGCATGTTTGAAATATATTTGCAATAGATACTTTTTTCAAAATATATCGAAAGTGTAATTTTTTAAATCGTTGACTTTTGACAAAGCAGTGCCATTTTCCCTTTTCTCCCACCTTTTTCTTTTAGTATTGCCAACCGCACGACCAAAGGGTGCCGGGAATCTATTACTAGGACTTCGCTGTCTGCCCGTCACACGGCTGTATTTCTTGAACCAGACATTTGATTTTTTCACAAAATATGTGTATGTCTATTATAGCTGCCCTATTTATAATTATTTCCAAAAAATCTTTGGAATAACGCCATCTAGTTGGTACCTATTCAAGGAACTATTTATAAAGTACATCGCGTTTGGTCACGCCATCTGTTGATACATCGGATTATTGATGGATGTGGCTAGGTGGATTTTTATATTAATAAAAAAATGTGAAATAGAGTGTCAAATAAAATGAACATTTTTTCATAATAAAAGTAGCGGAAATCTCAGTTCATTCTCCTCTCATTTATCAGTTCAGTTCATTGTTCGTTCGCTCTGGTTTTAAAGGTGTATAAAGTAACAATACATTTATGATATATGTTTTTTTTTCATTTTATTTCGTTATTACGATCTTTATTTTTTTTAATATTTACCCACGTGGACATGTTTGACATGGACACGATGATTAGAAAAATGTGCGATGATACTTAGCTACAACATATCATACATATAATGTGCGTTTTGTATATCTAGTCGACAAAAAATCAAAAAAAGAAAACTATTTTACGTCATGCAAAAGTCCAAAAATGACCGTAGCTCAAGCATCGTAGAACCCACAATGGTCTTAATTACGGTGTTATTATAAAAAATAGAGGAAAGCAAAAATTAAATTGCCTTTGAAAATCTTGCAGACGCAGCCGGCACGCGTACGCATTTAAAAAAAATACAAAACAATAAACGCCATTAACCGCGAACAAAAGGAGTAAAAGGCAAGTCGGGGCACAATTAAAACAAGAAATAATAAGGAGTTATAATAATAAGTATTATTGTAAAGAGATGACAGGGGGGCCGCTCACCTGGCGACACGCGACGGCCTCCCCACAAAGCTTCTGCCGATTATTATTTTTTTTCTAAAGCTCGATGTTTACGCAGATGATTTTCCAGTTAGAGAGTAAGTGCCGGATAACCGGGAAATTAGCTCTTAATGATATTCGTTGAGTCTAACTCAGACTCAGTTTAATGTTTATAGAATTTGCGCTGTTAAATATCTGTTCATAATGTGTTTCATGTTTTTCCACGTTTGTTTATGTTTATTCATAATTATTATAATTAACAGAAGTTTAGAAGTTTATAAAATAATTCAAACACTTTAGAAATATAGATTTAATAGAGAAAAAGAAAAAAGGTTTTTCAAATTTTTGAAGGAAGTTTTAATATTTACCATGTCTTAAAGTCCTTTTTTTAGATCGCGATATTATTCCTCACAAATCAAAGCTATTTTATCC
>DWNR01001553.1:0-14788 GCA_018250455.1 Polygonus leo
CTTTCACGTAAAAACTACTGAATGGATTTTAATGAAACTTTACAATAATATAGCTTATACATCAGAATAAAACATAGACATATAATTTTTTCATTTTTTTATGGCAGAACAACGTTTGCGGGGTCAGCTAGTATAAGATACATCTATCTGATCTAATATCTTTAAACGAGCAATTCTTGTATATATATTTATATACAATCTGAATCTCAAAAACGGCTTCAACGATTTTCGTGAAATTTAGTATTCTGAGGGTTTCGGGTGCAACAGATCGATCCAGCTAGGTTTCATTTTAAGAAAAAGTCGTTTTATCCGTGTTCAGGCGATGAAAAACGAGACGGTAAGCTATTGAACAGCAGATGGCGTTACTTATGTCAGAAATATCCGGGCGAGACTCGGTCGTCTTGCTAGTTATATTAACGTCTTACATCATTATAATTACATTAAAACATTTTTTTCGACCAAACTCTGTACTTCGATTAATAGAAATCAGATTGCCATCCCCAAACTTCCATTGATGATAACAAAACAATTACCTCGTTTCTATGTATTGTTTTATGAATATTTTAGTTACTTATAGTGATTATAATTTTGTTACACAATTGTAACCTATTTCTATTAAAATTGAGGGACTTATGTAAAACATAATTATAAGTTTACTTTTACTTGTAATAAATAAAGTTAAAGATAAAATAATACGTTTCATTAAATCGGTACAGTTAAGACCCTTGCATACGTTATGTGTACGCTATAGTCAATTATTTAACTGACTTCAAAAAAAAGAGGAGGTTCTCATCATATTGTATTTTGTATTTCATTATATTTCATATTTTATTTTAATTAATTACTAATTATAATTTATTACAAGTAATTTAAAATATAAAGAATATGGAGGGGTATTTTCAGATAAATGGTAGAGTCCTATGTAAAATGAAGGCTTTATTAATTCTTTATTAGTTTGAGGTGATAGCACAGATGGATGTATGATTCGTCTCGGTTTAGTGTGGAGTAAAATGTTAGTGGGTATGGGTAATTTGATAATAACTAGCAGTTTATAATAACTCACAATAATTTATATTCTCCATGAATATTACACTTATATGACCAAGGCTCGTTTATGTTCATGTGCAATAAAACTCCAGTGTGTTACCATGTGGTTGAACTTATGTAGTTCGGGAAGGTACCACCGCAACCTTCATAATCCTTCTTGAAGTAATTCTTATGTTTCGATTTGGCGTGGTTGCCTGCTATAAATGTATACGAAACGAACATCTTTGTACTCAGGGTTAGCAACATCTTAGGAATGATTGCTGATATCCATGGGCGGCAATGACCACTTATCTGGTGGATTGCATGCTCGTTTGCTACTTTTATCAGATATCAAAATTTCAAAGGAAATTAAGTTCAAGCAATAGTGACTATGTTTTTTTAAGAAGAAAAATAACATTATTAAATTCAATTATCCTACTCATATTATAAACGCGAAAGTTTGTAATTATGGATGTTTGTTACTCTTTCACACAAAACTACTGAATGGATTTTAATGAAACTTTACAATAATATAGTTTATAGATCAGAATTAAACATAGGAATACACTTTTTTCATATTTTTACGGCAAAACAACGTTTGCGGGGTCAGCTAGTAACTTGATAATTTTCTTCGAAGCTCCTGAAATCTAGGGTATCTCGAAGTTGCAACTATCATTGGGTAGTGCGTACGAGGCTTAAGTAATTTAGTGTAGGTGTCAAACACGACACGGATTAAGGTTGAAATGTTGATTTTCTTTCGAAATACTGTTTACTTGTTCCGATCATGTGATAAGTGTACTCCAAAGTAAGGTTAGTCGGATCTTTCTCTAATATATTTACATATATTATCATAAATCATTCACATTTGTATAAATATGATTATGACATCTGTGTTATTAATTATTTTCGTGTAGGAATCTAAGATATAAAATTCTCGTCGCAGTCGCTTCGTCACAGTTTTAGTTACCATACTACTCTGAAACGATTTTGATGAAATTTTGTATGTATATAATATTCAGCGAGTCTGAGAATACGTTGTTATTTATTTTTATACCCCCAAATGATAAGGATTTTCCACCCCAATTTTTACTTTTTATTTTATAGACAAATCTTTTTACTCTTTTGACTCTTAAAAAATTACACACAACCCTAAATTTTTACCCTTCTACCATCAACCCCTATTTTTAATAGCCATATTTTTATTTTTATTTATATGACATAACAAAGTTTGCCGGGTCAGCTAGTATTCTATAAAAATCAAAAATATCCGAGAGTATGAACTGCGCAATTGGCATCGATTTCAGTAATTAATCAATTAAATTGAATTAACACTTATGTTATTAAAGATAATTGCTAAATTACGTTAAATAGAATAAGGACATATTACACTGTTGTATAAAAATATTTTTCGATTTTTATTTTAAGTTCATTTATGTGTTTTTACATTTCCATTAATAAGGAAAATAATTTATTATGCATCTCAATCGAAAGACCAATATCATCACGATACCATATATAAATAAAACAAATATTTTTCTTAACATTTATTAACATTCACTCATCATTTACAACATAAACACACTCATAACACCTTGTTTTTCCAAAATGTGCCTGTTTCAAGAATTTTCTTACAAATACATTTTATATTAAACAAAGTTCTTATACTAAAAGAAGAGTTTATTCACCAGTCATGACCTCCAGGAATTCTGGAAAATAAAATATAATTCAAAATTAAATGAAGAAGATACAGATCTGGTTTATATTATTTTTAATCTACACCTAGCGATAAGGCAGACGGGCTACAAGATGGTAAGTAGTAACCATTGCTCATGGACATTTGAGCACCAGAGGCCGTGCCAATGTATCGTCGGCTTAAAAATATAGAATACATATTGAAGAAGGATTGAATACCGAATACCGAAACTACTGCTATTGGAATATCTATTATTTTTTATAACACAAAATAGTATCTAAACGGGCATGCGGTATACTTGACCGAAGATGCGTTGGTACCCCTGACGTGTGAGATAATGCAATGGTGATAGGACGCAAATTGCTATTAAATAATTGTAGCGCGGCGAAAATGGGTATCGGTGGGAATGCATCAGAACTGGAAACATGTTCTAGCACCTCATGTTTATTATTATTTTCTCTACAATCAATCAAGTAATTCGGTTATTAAATATCAAGCTATTAACTGATAGTTAAAAAGCCGTTAAAGGTAATTTAATACAATTACTTTGAAATAAAATGAATTGAACCTAGAGCAAGAGTAAATGTTTTAGCACATAAAATATATTTACCACCTACTGCACTCCTTTTTAACATTATATACAAATTCTTACATAGCTCTATGGTAAACAGTACGAAATTTTGAGCGTTTAAAAATAACGATCAAGTAAATTTTCTTTATATATACCTAAACCTGAAATTGAGTTCGTAAACTCTATCAGAAAAATTTTCTTTTTTAGATGCAACCAAGTTTAATCTTAAAATCTTAATTTTCTAATCTTACACTCAAAATCTTCAGAAAAAACGCTGTTAAATCCTATCCTCTAAATTTGCTACATAGCAAAACTCGTAGCAAATTTTTAAGTCTTCAGAAGTAGCAATTCAATTGTGGTTAACCTTTGGTATGCTATAATCTTACTTGGATTGCATATGTCCATTTTGTCTAATGGTTCAGTGACTACTTATCATCAGATGCTTTTTTCTACATTGTCGCCATATGAAGTAAGAATTCGGCTAAAACCGTCTTAGTGAGCACCAACGTTTTAAAAAGAACTCCTATGCAAAATTTGTAACTCCTAACACTTTTGGTTTCTGAGATTTCGTGATGAGTGAGTGAACTTTAGCTTTTATATAATTATAGGTTTGTGTAGATAGATAAACTCTTTATTGTTTGTACACCACAAAACATTAGTATATTGGAGAAAAAAAAAAAAAAAAAAAAAAAAAAAAAAAAAAAAAAAAAAAAAAAAAAAGAAATAGTGAAGTAACATTAACAATACGCGGCCTTATTGCTTAGCGTGTGTGTATTAGCCTTTTTCAGCGTAGGTATGGAAATGATAATTAATATGAAATGATAATAGTATTTACCATCAAAGTCTACAGTCCCTGATCCGTCAGAGTCAATCTCCTCAATCATGTTGTTCAAGTCTCCTTCTGAGAGCGTGTTGTCCAGTTCCTTGAAGATCTCCTTCAAGACATCTGTTGTTATGTAACCGTTGCCTGTGAATAACAACAAAAAAACCATTTTAACACAAATCTCCAATACCAAATGAGTTATGGAAAATGCATAGTTCAAACTAGTAGATTTATAAACCACATTAGTTTTTGTTATAAAATTCTATTAGATATAATATAGATGAGCTCTTGAGAGGACTTTGGAAAAGTATGATTTAAATTAGGTCCCATAGATTTCTTATGCAGGCTTTTCTTATGCAATATTTATTGAGTGTTGTGGAAATGTACATAAGCCATAGTGCCCACTTAATTAACGATGTTTAACATTCTCTGTTACTGCCATTAAAATAATAATAAAAGCTAAACAGCAGTTTCTTCACGTGATTTTACACGTAAAATAAAAAAAAAACGTTAAGTCGATAGAAGAATGTCTTACCTTCTTTGTCATACAATCTGAACGCTTCTCTTAACTCCTTTATCATGGCTTCATCGTCCACTTCTTCTGTAAGGAACTTAGCTGCCAGTGTGCAAAATTCGTTGAACTCCAACTCGCCGGAGCCTAAGCGAATAAAGAAATAAAGTGTGTTAAATGTATATTTTTACTGAGTACATTGGCGGATTAACCATATAGCAAAAGTAGCATAGATAATTGTTTTCTTTTGTTAATAATATCTTGCTACTCTGTAATGATACTTTATTTACATACCAATATACATTAATTACCTACCTAATAAACCTGTGTTACTAAAATTATCGAAATGTTAGGTCCCTTTAATTTACTAAGCAAATTATTGGTTGACGAATTTAATTAACAATTTTTTGATAAGTGGATTTAATTACATTTTTATGCCACATCTTTTTATCAGATAATGATTTTGTTATTATTTTTATTGTGTACGTGCAACCAAATAGAGAAATTCGTCCATACCTCATAAGTCTCAATAGCCGTGATCGTCTAGTGGTTAGGACCCTACGTTGTGGCCGTAGTAACCCAGGTTCGAATCCTGGTCACGGCAATGTGCAAACATTGTCACGGTGAGACGTTTCGTTTTATTGTTTTTTTTTGACAAAATTTTAATATTTTTTGCAATAATTCTATTACGTTTGTAATTTTTTGGAAAGCTGCCCATAATAGAAAATTCTGCAGTTTATTTATAACAGCGTGTCGCACTAACGCCATCTATGTTTGGCTTGACGCAACTGTGTCTAACTTTTAGGATAAGCGCCATCTAGTGGCAAATTTGTGAACTGTTTAGTAAATGTTTATGTAGACGTACCATCTTGATCAACTTCTTGGATAATTTCTTTGAGTGTGTCGTCGTCCAAATCGTGACCTAACATTTCCAGGATTGTACCAATCATATCCGTGCTGATGACGCCCTTCTTCTCGGAGTCAAAAGCGTCGAAGGCGTTCTTCAGGACTGAGAACAAAAATGGAAATATGAATTGATTGTAAAATGTATAAAGTGAAAATAGACTAAATTCTATATGGCTCACAATGTTGATAATTTTAATGTACCTAAAATTGATTTGCAATTAGTCCTAATGATGGTAGAGTTATCCCATTATACATATTATGGTAACATTGTAAAACATAGATATAATTAATAATTAATAATTAATAATATATGATTTATTATACCTAAAATACTCATATTACATTTTGGGGGACAATTTATTAAAATGAGTTAAGTGTTTAAATTAAGATTTTAAATTCTAATATACCGACAGCGTTGGAATTTAAGCCAACATAGAGCTAACTCAGTTGTCACAAAGACTATAGGCATCCGTGCCACAGATTTTATGAGTATATTTTTAGTTAACGTAAAATGTCACACGAATGCTTATTTCAATGAATCTATTCTTAGAAGTCCTATGACCGCTTGATGCCCCTTGATCGACAGAACATCGCCTGAAAACCGAGCGATTAGACCTAATTGCTACGCTGTTCTTACTAGCTGAGCATTAAAACAATCGTACAAATTGAAACGGATGTATATAATTTTTTATCGTCTTAAGGTAGCAAACGAACATGCAGTCCAACTGATGGTAAGTGGTCACTGCCGCCCATGTGCACCAGTACTTGAGGTTGACCACCGCTAGTATTATATATTTTTTATTAATCTAAGTGTCATATTTGATGAAATTTGGAACACAGAAACTAACTATATAACCTACTTGATTTCATTTTGATTAGTTTTGGTAGAGTTCCGGTTTAAAAATTAAAAAGAATAAATACGATGTGTATGTAGGGCAACAAAATGTACTATATGGTAGAACTCATGTAGTTCGACCGGGGAGGTACCAGCGCCACTCTCATAATCCTCCGTGAAGTAATTCTTGTGTTTCAGTTTGGAGAGGCATGGTTGCCGGTTATACTTATATACGAACCTCTTAGTCCTCAGGGGTACCAACGCATCTGTTATCCATCTAAGGTAGGATTTAATTGTACTTGGGGATGATAACTGATGTCCATGGGTGGCAGTGACCACTTACCAGGTGGACTGCAAGCTCGTTTGCTACCTTTATACGATTATATAAAAGTGTATTTATTGAAAAAATACACAATTTCCAAATAACACCAATACAAAATACATAGAACTATACAACTCAATTAGTAGCGAATATTACTGCTTTGATTACTCAGCGATATAATAACAGACATAGTGACGGGCACTTGTATAAACTGAACTATAAAGCGGTCAGGCCCTGAAGGGTTCGGTGAAATGTACAAATTATATTAATGAATTAATTTTGCCTCTAATTTGCTTTGTGCTCATTTTGCGGTCATGCCCAATTATGGCGGGAAACTTGTTACGGTAAATATAATATGAAGCGTCACAATTACTACAGATCTATTAAAATGGTGATAACGTTAATTAAATACACTGCCTGATTTTTCGCTTTTGTGTGGCGTTTAATTATTATTATACTTAATACTAAAATAAAATAAAATTTTCCTACAATTTGTATCTAAGACTAATGACGTGGATCATGTGGTCCATTTTATGCGTTTTCTATCCAATAAATGGCTTACTTCAATAGAAATAGTAAATTACAGGAAACTAATAAACAGATAGTGCTTTGGCTATCAAATGCATATAATATTTTATGCATTACCTGCATTATGTTCTCTGTGCCAATAACTAACAGATCAGACGGCATTGGCTCGAAATTGAAATATGTTGTCTATTTATAGTAGGGTTTTGTTTACAAGAGCATAATAACGTAATTAACATCGTTCTGGCTATAATATGGAATGTTTTCTGAATATCTTTATTGTACAAAAGAGCCAATGTTCAATTTTATTTTTATACAGAAATCAAGCAAGCTGTCCAGTACAGGTTTTAGTCGTCATCGCAAATTGGATCATCATACTATCATACGTGGATTTAAATGAACATATGAATGTATAATATACCTTCAAATAGAAAAAATATGTTATACTTAAGCACAATCAAATCAACAACAACATCTTTTGACCATGAATAATATAGACTTAAGCAAACTTTAATAAGCAAACAAAATGTAATATAAAAGGTTTAGAATGAATTAACATTTTAAATTATATACGTCTTCAAATATACAGGACTTAAGTAGAATTTCTTAAAAATTCAAGAATGTTTTCAATGGTGACGAGTGTAATTAAGGCGGACTTGTAAACCTTAAAAGTTAAATAATATACCTAATTTCACGTCCTCCTTCTTTTGAATGCGTTTTTACTGAAAGAGAATTTCTACCTATGTTGCTTTATTTCTTTTTTGGCAACTACATCCGAATGCAACCAGGGTACGGAGTTTTAATGATGTTGCTAGTAGATATTTTGATTTCATTTTCGCTTTTCAGTTTATATGAATAACATATTCAAATAAGTATGAAATTTGGCGCACAACATTAAAGAACAATTAACATGTATGTTGTAAGTTCGTAGACTACTTTATAAAGTTATTTCAGTTTTCTAATTAGGAATTAAGCTTCATAGATTAGAAAGCTATATAGAGTAAGAATTTGTAGGTATCTTGTATCTTCTCTATAAAATAATAACAAATATACATATATAGTAGATTTCAAATTTATTATTATACTACTCTTTTGTAGAGAATTTATGGAAAATCAAGATGCTGTTTGATTTATACAAAAATATACTAACGAAAATCATACTCGATGCATACAAAAATATATTAACAAAAATCATTCTCTGATTCTATGAAGCTTAATTGTAATAGTTAATAGCATTTATTAAAAAACTTTCGCTAAAAACGAGTGTTTCTATGAATATTAATAAAGTGAACATTGAATGAAATATAAAATTACGATAGTAAATTTGCGGCAAAAAGTAATAAAATAATACTTACGAGCAATCTGGCTGGTGTCAAGTTCATCCTGAGCACCGCACATGTAAACAAGATATATACTTTGAATTAGACACGTCACAATGAAAACCAATTTGAAATTCATTGTTAATCACTTCATCACTAATTTTCCACTTGAATCCAATGAATTATCGCAACATGAATTACATAACAAGTCCGAAATACGCTAAATGTTAGTGTAAAGGGAATTGTTTTAATAGTTTCTGATTGTACGTAATTTAATTATTAAGCTATTAATATGCAACACAATCAAATCCCTTTGACTGTTTGATCTCCATTTGGCACCTGCTACCGGAAGCATACGTCTACATTACGTATACAGCAACTAGCACTGTGATATTCGTATGAAGACTACATACAATTAACACTTATTAGAAATATTTTAAAACCTATCAATTTTGTACTTATTTTTCATTGAGATTAGTAAAGAATTCTTAGCAAGAAAACTAAGAAAAATACTTTAAACGCACTTATTTCCTTTTTTTATTACACTATTTATTTGAAAGATTAACTGATTATTTTTAACTTTTTTGTTTGATCACATTTTTATACGCACCATTTTGTTTTAAAATTTATTGTTGTTTTAAACAAATAAAGGAACTATTAAGTTGTATGTTTGAACGACTGCTGTGTACCACCTATGAACCAGATTACTGATCGTACCCTCTTATATACATACCATGGCATGAGTGACGCATTTCAAATAGATCGAAATTTGCAGGGGTGGTTAACTTAAAAATGTTTTAAAAAATATTTTATTTATGTATTTTTTGGACAGACAGAAAATATTTACATGTATATTAAATAAAATTAATGCGGTTTTAACCACTTTATTACGCTTTTTTAAATTATCATCACTGTTTACTTTCCGTAAACATAGACAAAAAACCACATATAAAGTTTTGAATATAGAGACAGCCAAAAACATTTTTTTGACATGAATACTTACATTATTAGCCCCTTAAGTATAGATACAACCTAATTAGTCAATGAACAATTTTTCAGGCAAATGTACTTGAAAGCGCCATGGCTGTTAGAAAAAATCTTCTGTGCCATTGTATCTCATTACATTAGTTACTAAGATACAGAAGAAGTTAACTACTCCTCGGAGACCTTACCCTGTCGACTTGATTGCATTTAAATATCCTGACGGGTAATCTTACTGCATCACTTCGTTCGAAAATATCGAGTATTTATCATGTTCAAATGATGTAGTTACTTTAAACAGAAATTAGCTATTGCTTGTATTATTATAAATTAAAGTGTAAGTAAGTGTAGATTTAATTTTTTGAATTATATTTTTGGCTGAAGAGCTTTTTATTGTGTAAAGGTAGCAAACGTAAGTGGCCACTGCCGCCCATGGACATCAGTAATCATTCTCGAGTACGATTAAGTAATACCTAAGTTTGATCACAGATGCGTTGCTACCCCTGAGAACTAAGATGTTCGCCTCATGTATAAGTATGGCCGGCAACCATGCCTCTCCAAACTAAAATACAAGAATTGCTTCACGGAGGATTATGAGGGTTGCGGTGTTACCTCCCCGGACGAACTACATGAGTTCTACCACCTGTTAAACTTGCAAATTAACAAATAATACCCTATATTGTATGTAGAAGTTTATGACCGAACCTTATACGAGTAGTTAGGTATGTATATAAGTAGTATCACTACCTCCTCTCAAGAGATATTAGTGTCTGGGTTTTATCGGTTCCAGATATCTACAGTAAATAACTGTAATTTCTTCAAAATATCCTCTAGGGATGTACCGCAAAAGATTTAGTAACCCATTAGTGGGTTAAAAATTTAACCCGCACAATCGTACTCTTAGCTTAACACAAATAATTTATTCTCAGTTCTCATTATCTTTAATTTACTGCTAAGCTAATACATATAAAGAGTAAACAAACATGTTGTCATGATTAAAACAGAAAATGTTTATTATACAATATCTCCATAAGATTCGTCAATATGCATAATAATGCCAGGTGGTATTGTTCAGTTTGACCGGGGAGGTACCACCTCCACTCTTATAACCCTTCGTGAAGCAATTCTTGCGTTTCGGTTTCAAGAGACGAGGTTCCTGGCGAACGAGGTGAACATCTTGGTACCTCAGGGGTAGAAATTCAATTCAATTCAATAGTACTTGGGAGTGATTACTAATGTACATGGGCGGCAGTGACCACTTACCCTCAAATGAATTGCATTCTGCTTTGCTATCTTAATTATAAAATAATATAAAAACACTTGTTTTTTTACGTTTGATCTTTAGATCGGTCAACAATATTGAGTAATATTTAGATTATTATTATCTAACTGAAATTATTTTATCTTCTTAAAAATATTGAATATTTTTAAAGTAACTA
The DNA here is from genome assembly GCA_018250455.1 of Polygonus leo. NCBI lineage: Eukaryota > Metazoa > Arthropoda > Insecta > Lepidoptera > Hesperiidae > Polygonus > Polygonus leo. Next base: position 10,952 of record DWNR01001553.1, read on the forward strand.
ACATCCACGCAGGGCAGGGCAGGACCCGTGGACTAATGTGATTAAGGCGTCTTCCCTGAACGAGACACAATACCAAATATTAACAGCTAAAGATATTAAATCTAAAATTTTTGTATATAAGATAATACAAAATATTTAAAATTTAGAAGTTAAATCCAAAATGACGTTACAATTATTGTCCAAACTGACGTGATAATTAGTATACTTCATGTAAAGGTACTAATATTAAGATTTAAGAAATAGTATATGTATTCTGAAAAATAATGCTATCGTCTTGCGAATATTCGCTAATATCGTCTGTCTACGTTAACAAGATTTATTTTCACTCTTCTGTTGCCAACAACGAGGTGATACATATTGCATATACACATTAACGGGAAACTTTTTCAGCTTTTCAGAGTGAAAATCTTATTACGACAGTAATCTTCACGAAATTCTATCCATAGTAGATGAGCGGAGATACTTACATACATTCTAGTACGAACTTTCTTGAATTTATACAGTGAGTGGAGAAAGAATGTACCAACTTTCTTATCGTACCTTTTGTTTTATTAACGACTTCTATTTGTTATTTAAATATAGGTATATGCTAGTCTGGTCTTTGTTGGGAAGAGAAAAAAAGGGGCCCCATTACTAAGACCCCGTTGTCCGTCTCTCTGTCACCAGGCTATACCTCATGAACCATGATAGTTAGACAGTCAAAATTGTCCCAGATGGTGAATTTTTGTTGGCGTTATAACAAAATACGCATAAAAACAGAATAAAATAAATATTAAAGCTGGCTCCCATACAACAAACGTATTTTTTTTTGCTGTTTTATATAATATTATGGACCGGAACCACAGATATACTTATATTAATATATCTGTGACCGGAACCCTGCATGCGCAAGTTTGACGCGCACTTTGCCGGTTTTATTATATCCAGACGCATAAAGCACATAACCCAACAATCTTTTTTATGTAGGTAGGTAGATAGTAGGTAATCTAGATTAATATTAAAAAATATTCCCCAGATGACAAGAAATAGAACTAAATGAACATGAAGTGATGTGTTTGGTCACTAGTACAATTTCAAATATGATTTTAAGCGTCGTCGAAATTTATGCGGAATTTATAATGGCGTTGCATGCAAGTTGGTAACAATTTTGGTATAAATGGGTGTCCTAATTGAAGTAAATTACAAATGTGTTATTGTGTATGAACGTACGCATGTGTGTAATACACATTGTGTTATAACTATTGGAAAACGTCAAACTTCTTAATATTTGAAGCTAAAGGTTTTAGGGAGGCGTGGTTGTCGATTATGTGCACCTCAGTCCTCAGAAGTAGCAACGCAACTGTCAAACTGAGTGGTACTTGGATTGATCGCAAATGTCAACGTCCAAGGATGAAGTGACCACAATACCTACTACTAAAATATGCATGTAATAAACCCATGATGTAAGAATAAAATTCAGTTGTGATAGAAGAAAATATGTTTAGGTAAAGCAGAAACGTGTAAGGAGGTCTGATATATTAATTGCCCGACAAGATCAATGAGTTCTTACATATTGCACACATTGATGCTAACACTCTCACTCACCAATATAAAATATACAGACTGATTTATCTACATTGAAATAATTATAAAAGTAACCAAATTTGAATAACTTCAATATATTGAATAATGTAAATGTTAATTGCTTCTGAACTCTTCATTTTCATCAAAATTTACTGCAGCTACTAAAAGGTTGTTAATTATGGCAATTAAAATGTAAACAAAACTACAAAAAATACGCATACTATGTTAATATTTCACAAAATGGAGATACATGATCAATAACCTGAATTACAAGGACAGTAATAACATAGTATCATTTCCATATCTCCCCAGCCAGTGAAGACCCATGCCAAGTACTACGTCTTACCTAATTTGTCAAATCAGAATCGAAATTGACTTAACTAATTAATGAGCTGATTGATATACCCATTAGTTAACGGTTGAGCGCCTCTGGCGACGTGGAATGATGCGCGAAGAATCCCAGGATGGTGACATGCAATGTCAATGACGGGGCTGCATACTCTACTCTGTGCTGCCATTGTTACTGTGCTCTTCCTGTACTATTTTTGTTTTGCTAAATCGTGTTTTCGACTGATTATTGTCGTTTGCTTCAGTGCGAATTAAAATTATAATTTAATAGCTGATCCGTAAAACGTTGTTCTGCCATGAAAAATATAAAAAAAGGGGGGAAAATTTAGGGTATGTATTTTTTAATGCCATTTCATAAAAAAAATGTCCATAAAATATACTTTTTAGGGTGGACCACTCTTATCACTTTGGGGTATGAAAAATAGATGTTGACCGATTCTCAGACCTTCTGGTCTCAGGTCTGAGAATCACACAATATTTCATAAGAATCGGTCGAGCCGTTTCGGAGGAATTTTGCAACAAACACCGGGACATTAGAATTTTATATTTTAGAATATTCCCTGTACACAATACGTATAGTATATTGTTTGACGAATGTTAAGTAAACGAACAGTGTTTTTGTGGCTACGATTCCGGCCACAAAACGGGAAGGTTTAATGCGAATACGGGTTAAAGTTGAAATTAATCCTGTGTACGACGAAACTGTATTTTGTGAAAATAGATTTATATTTTCACAAAATTCAGTTTTGTTATTTTACAATCGTATTAAATAATAATTAACGGTATTCGGGGAAAGAAAACATCGTGCATTTTTCTACCTTCTACCGAGCTACCTAGGCGCATGAGAGAAAAAATATATTGGTAAGTCTTAATTATGTGTGAAGTCTACCATTTCGCATTTAGCTAACGTTGCCACTATCGTTCATAACAACTGTGACGAAGCTCAAATTCAAATAAGACTACATTAGGCTCTTTTAGTGCAACTTTGTAAAAAAAATAGTTTGTAGATTTATTATATATATACTAGCTGTACCCTCGCGTGGAGTTCGCGTTCATATTATATTATATTATTCTGAAATAAACAAACGGGGTGAGCTTAATAAAACCGTTTAATAAAAGTAGCCTAAGTTACTCCTTATTTCATCAACTATGTACCAGTGAAATTCCCGTCAAAATCGATCCATCCGTTCCAGAGTTTAGCCGGAAACAGACAGACAGACAAAAAATGTAAAAAATGTTATTTTGGTATATTTACCATGTGTACATACATAGGCATTTAGAAAAAAGCAGTTATTTTTATATATTACACTAGTGACCCGCCCCGGCTTCGCACGGGCGCAATGCTGATACTGAATACACTACAGAAAAACTGTGAACGTATTATACGTATAAATCTTCCTCCAAAAAAAAACCGCATCAAAATCCGTAGCGTAGTTTTAAAGATTTAAGCATACAAAGGGATATAGGGACAGAGAACGCGACTTTATTTTATACTATGTAGTGATAAAATAATTTATTTATAGTGATAGGTGGTAGAACTCATCCTCAAATACGATTGAGTCATATCTAAGTTGGATCACAGATGCGTTGCTACCCCTGAGGACGAAAATGTTCGCCTCGTGCATAAGTATGGCCGGCAACCACGCCCCTCCAAACCGAAACACAATAATAGCTTCACAGAGGATTATGAGAGTGGCGATGGTACCTCCCTGGTCGAACTAAACGAGTTGAACCTCCTTGTATATAATTGTTTATAACGAACTAGTATATAATATTTAGTTAGTACTTAATGGGATATCTGTTCATAGATTTAATCGATATACGTAATCCACTAGCCAAGCAATTCATAGATTAATTCCGTACCAGGCGTGAATACGTTGATAAGTCGACTTGCAATATAAATTTAAATATCTCAAGATGTTACGT
>DWNR01001554.1:0-14786 GCA_018250455.1 Polygonus leo
GGAGTAAATAAATATTTGTAATAGAGTTTTTGACATTTCGACTCAGACTATGTAAAAAAATGATTTTGCAATATTTTCAATATGTCCAAATTTGCATTCTAAGAGGTGTTAATAGGATAAAAAGATAAAAAGACAAGACAGACAAGGAAAAGTGATAAAAGGACATAGAATACTTTTTATTAAACAATGAATAAAACGCGAGCGAAGCCGCGGGTAAAAGCTAGTCTCAAATAAAAAGTTATTAAAAAGGGTACGATAAGATTTATTTTAGCGTATTAATATCACAATAGGTAACACCGTACAGACAAACACACACAGTCTTTAAAATTCTTCGTGCCTGTCATATACATACAAAAATATCCACATATAAGTGCAACATCCAGGTAAAGATACTGTACCCGGGGAAAAAATGGTTAATATAGACCCTATGTACAATAGGAAATTGTAAAATGTTATCTGTGGAGCCCGAGCAGAAGCTAATATTGTACAAAACACGTCAAAACAGTCGTAACATAAATATCACGTATTGAATTACATAATATAAAGTCTAATCAAATGTCACATTCAATATGATTACATACGTGGTTCGCAAAATAATAAAGTCATGAAGTCGACCCTCAGTACCTTACAGTAAGATGTAGATATATACGAATATTTTACGGTTCATAAAAGTCTGAGAATACGACTGTCGAAGTGAGAAAGGATATAGAAAATAAAGTTAGATAAACCCTTTTTATTAGGTTGCCTTTGTCTTTATATAAACACTAGCTGTTGCCCGCGACATCGTCCGCATGGTTATGAAGACATGCATAACTATTGACACTTGTAGTAGCGAAGTTTTATACAAACTATCCCCACTATAACCCAAATATAACCTCTTAGGTGTCGAATTCCCGTATTCCTGTCGCAAAATCCCGTGTTATTGAGCACCTGCGTCCTTAAAAGAACCCCCATGCAAAATTTGAAACTCCTTGAAGTTTCTGAGATTTCGTGATGAATGACCTTTCGCTTTTATATATGTAAGATAAAATATAATTGATTGATTGTGATTGATAATTATATATATATTTTCAACTTATAGTGTTATTATGTCCGCATATCCATATTATGTGCATAAATCCGGGTATGAATCACGCTACTTTTATATTCGACGTAACATTTATTACCTTCAGCAAATGTTCTGATAAATCGAAAAACCGAAATTTAAATAATATCATTTCATATTTTCCTCGGGACTCACAAATATAATAATTAATAGCCCATATCCGGATCATATCAGAACCGTGCAAACTTGTCACGAATGAAAATATATTACATGGCATATACATAATTTATTACCTTACGTATTTCGTAATAAATCCAATCCCGTTAAAGCTTAAAAGAAAAATCGTAAATTCGACGTAGAAATTGGATTTGCAAATCCTTAAACTAGAAAACACATGGAGTTTTCTTTACACGCGTGATTTTAGGAACGAGATTTTCTTTTTCTAACTCAGCACGGAAAATTATTACTTTCCCTGTATAATCTCATCCTACTCCGACCTCAATAATGTTGTTAGTCGTGGTATGTGGGCTAAAGTTATTATAAAGATGATTTTATATCGCCGATACTAGTAAATGTAATATTTGGACTAGAGAATTTGTAGAAAGGAATTTTAAGGATTATTTGTATAAAGCCGATAAAGCGATGGTAACATGGTGGATATATTGAAACATTTTGCAGATATTTTAGTCATTAACAAAATAATAATTGTAACCTTACTTATAATCCTATTTGGTGATACTGGAACTTCATGATGCCATATTGTACAAATAATATCTAAATTAACTTTATATAATTTCTATTTTTGACATTAAGTAATTTATATATTTCTTATAATTATTGTATGCCCGCCTGCGCAGGAATGTAGAGGAACATCTATGACTGAACGTATATCTAACTTACCTAGATTCCATAATAAACGAAATTTGAATTTGAAAGATAACCATTACCTTTCGTTGTAATTCGTCCACTAAAATACAAAAAACTACCACTGAAATACGCCTCATAGGTAACATTCATGTGTGATTTTTGTTGGGAGTTATACATAGCATTAGGGAGTTAAAGTACTGAACTTTTCAAATAATATATGTATGTTTCATTCCCCTCTACCTATTAGTAAATACTAATGCCACAAGTGATCGAAATATTTAGTGGAGCAGTAAAAACATGGATAGTGAACTAAAGGTGTTTTTATATTTTTTTGTCCGTTTGTATGGTGACTTTTATCCCCTTCCTTAATGGTATAGAAAAGAGCACGAGATTTGTTGCCGTACTAAATCTAATATATAAAATTCTCGTGTCGCAGTGTTCGTTGCTAAATTCCTCCGAAACGGCTCGACCGATTCTCATGAAATTTAGTGTGCATATTGGTTAAGTCTGAGAATACGTTAACATCTATTTTTCATACCCCTAAGTGATAAAATCCTCCTTAAAAATACTAACAAATCTAAATTTTCATCCCTCTGACTTGAACCCCCTTTTTATATTTTTTACAGCTAGTTAATATATAAAAAATGCTTCCATTAACGATAATGTATACACAATTAAAACTAAGAAACAAAGCTCTTGCTCAGTATTGTATAACAAGTAACGTTGGAGAGATAAATCCAAGGGATTAAGTTTAGCAATTAAGGGATAATGGATGAGTTTGGGTATTAACGAATACTTTAACCTTAATATCCGTATGAAATGTTGATAAGGAAGAAGCCTAAAAGTCTATTTCGTGTTTTGAGGATTAAATTAACATAAAAGTTGTAAACTTTAAGAATTTTTAAGGTTATGAGTCTGTTTTATTTATTTCAATTATATGTAGTTAATGCCGACAACACACATTTAAAACGTGTGAACTTATACGATTTAATTCTACTTTACTGGACTCGTGGCGGTCTTCAACAGTTCGGTTTGCACGTTCATTTTTACCGTACGTGCAAGATGTTTAATGAGCTTACTCCCAAAGCCGGCGATGCATTGGCGGTCCCTCTCGTGCTGCAAGTGTTCATAGGCGACGGTGACTACTTACCATCAGGTAGCCCGTCTGCCTTATCGCTAGGTTTAGATATAAAAGAAAATGTACCTAACTTAAGAATATTGTCAACGTAATCATTAACTATGCTACTTAAAGTTTTCCCACATGTCATATGCGATAGTAGGCACTAACCATCAGGTTCTGTAGTCAGGACCGGATTTAAGGAAGGGCAAGCCCCGGGGTCTCCAAGAAAGGGGCTTCCACAAAACAGTATTGACTATACATCAAAAATGTAAGGTACATTTTTACAAAAATGTAAGGTACATGTACGTTAACAATAATTATCGTATAAATGCTATAATTTCCAAAATTATTAATTATTTTTAATCGGTGCAAAAAATAATTGTCTTTTTCACAACTAAATAAACGTAAATCTTCGTAAAAAAGGAGGGTCGTTACGAGACCAGTCAGCTGTCTATACTTGCATTCAACTTCGTAAACATTTATCGAAAAAAAAGTATTTTCTTGATTCGAAAGATACTGACGGTACTAATATATTTATGGGCCTCCGCTCGTTCTTTGCCCCACGACCGGCTCTGACTGTAGTAAAACAAAGGATCTTTGATTACTTAAGTTACAATAAAAAATCTTTTTATAGTCCCCCTTCAATATGATTGAATTCAATTTTAGCTATTGAAATAAAAATTAAGTTTATAATTCTAATTACTATACTTCATATATAACGTAACCGATGGGTGTATAGCTATGAAACATTGCGTGAAGTTTTCTTAAATGAAGTTAGAAAACACTAAGCAGAATTTTTAGAACATTCCTCCCCTATGAGGAGACAATACGAGTGCACCAAAGATTCGCGCGCAAAAGCTATTATTTCAGGAAAGTGTTATTGGAATTTTTTCGTAACACAATAAAATCGCTTTCCAGCTTCGAGTCACGTAGATAGAAACTAGAGCATACCATAGTAACACAATTAATATGGTTACAGCAGCGAGCGTGGAATATTGTGAACTTTCTGTTTTCCATACACCCTTTGACGTTTTATAATCAACACTGCTTGCAAAATTGCCTGAAGTTCTCTTTACGTACTAGCTGACCCGCGCAACTTTACATACTAGCTTTTTTTAGCTTTTTATTTTACAATCCCAGAAATAAAGTCTTAATAGGATTATATAATATATATCAACAGGCCAAGTTGTAAATTACTTAAACTTAATGACTTACATAATACAATAAAATTATTAACTAAAATTCTCTTCAACATATCTGGCACTTTCACCATGATGCATCAACCAAACATTTCATAAATTATCATTGATATACTAAGTGCATAAATTGCTCTTTTAAGATTTAAAAATATTGTAGAAAAATATTCTCTGAACTCATCAGATGTCAAAGAATTTCATCTTATTATCAGAATGTTATTTCTACGCCCATTGGATTTTTAACGAACACTGATGAGCATCAGTTATCATTAGTGAGATTACAAATAATTTGACATTGTACAGCCCCAGACATGGCTAACCTCAATGTAGCATTGAGATTCTGAGGTTGTAATTAATTCATCTTTCTATAACAATGTAACAACCAAAACAATTGACTTTTGAACTTCATCGAGATTGTGCTATATTTATTTTTATACTATAATTCCAATAAAAGGATTGTACAGAATCCTCATTCAATGTTATTAAAGTCTTATTCAAGTTCTTGTAGCTATTATAGTATCAATAGACAAATTTATTCACAATTTATTGGAGAGTTCATGTATAATAAGATGATATTATAGATTTCGATGATGTCCAATAGTCTATTAAATTAACTACCAGTGTTTAGTTTACACAATTATTTCATTTTAAAGTTAAGCCTTGAAGATTTCAATTATTCACTATATTTTTTATGCTCTTCATTTGTATATGAATATCGACCATGTCATACAAATAATAATTTTAAATATGTCTCAACCAGTCTAATAGTTGGTCATTTGAATAAACAGGCGGAATACCCCACATCGAAAATAAAATTGTTATGGAATAAGGGCATGACGTTATATTCAATTTTTTCACTTAAAGCTAAATAATAAAATTGTAGATTTAATTATTCTTGAGAGCGTTCATTTAAAAATCATGCACTTCAATTTCAACGATTACACTAAAATTAAGCATGTCAATAGAATAAAAAATGATTATTACAATAAACAATTTAATTGAAACATCAACTTGTCGGACAACAAACTACAAATACCACATAATAGACAACACAAATCAGTGATGTTAACATTTCATATCTCTCGCTGCTCAGGATGCTTTCTCGGCGGACAAGTAGACAGAGCTCGAGCCTAGCCTCATTGGGTGACCATTTCAATCTCACAAATGACAACTAGTCTACGGGATGAGTTAAATGTACCGTGATCATGATCAGATTTATTGTCCGATTAATCGGAGCGCTGTACACTTACAAACTAGTAAGATAACTCCGCATAAGGCAACACTCAATTTTCGTCATCGTCCTCATGTTTTCGCTTTTTTCCCCGAGTGCTCTCTTCGGGCTCTCCGCGTGCGATCTCCTCGCCGTCTATAAAATAATTTTATATAAAGATATGATTATTTATTTAATAAATAAATAAATATAACAAAAACTATACAAATATGGCCAGTTTTATGTATTGCACAGCCCCGCAAAAATATTGCCCGAACGAACCCCGCTTCAGGAGTCCGTTTAATATAAAACGGAAACTGGAAAGATAATGGTTCTACCGTTCTCTCTCTATGTACTTATGTGTGATCATGAAAGGAGAAAAAAAAAATTAACACTTCAACAGATTTTCACCCTTTTTGTTTTATATCCATTTGGTTGAAGTTTTATTCGAAAACCGCGTCTATATAAGTTTACACTGCCTTATTTGCCCTTCTCTCTTAATAGCGTCCGTTTTAACTTATTATAATAGAGTTTGTTATCATTGTCACAATCAAAATAATTTTTCAAAGTAGATTCTTTACAGAATTCTTATTGAACGTCAGAAGCTACTACCGTTTCCTAGGTGTTTGGTTATGAAGCGGCTATGGTTATAACAAACTCCATAATACTGGTGGAATCAACTGTCATACTCCTTCTACACCCACTTCCATTTACACTCATTTTCTGTTACATTAATTTTTGTAAATAAAACTACTAAATAAATGTTATGTCTTGAAAACGATATGCGTACCTTGCGCTTTAGAATTGTGATCAGCATCATTTTCACCTTCTCCTTCCTCTTCCTCCACATCTTCCTCCTCTTCAACACTGCTGCCTTCATAGACGGAGCTGTCAGATGATTCCTCATCTGCAAAATCACATGCAAATATATTATATACCTAATATATGTATATATTTGGAATATATAACAATATCCATATAGTGTTTATTAGACCGTTTAAAGAAAATTTAATAAAATAAAAATGTATTTTTACAACTTGTGCTCATCACACGTAAACACGAGGAAAGTGTTCAATACCTTTATTCCCGTGCGGATTATATTCAATAAATCACATAATAGCCATCGAATTTCAGATGTAAAGATTATGAGTGCAAAAACATGGGAATTGCGCGTACGTGGTGATGAAGTTAGAAACAGTGATCAAATAATACAAATTAATATCGCTTGTTAATTTGACCAATATTAAAACTACAACAAAAAAATTTTGTCAGCAAAATATATAAAGGAATATGTAAAAGATATAACAGAACAGAATTTAACAATATGATGGCAAAAAAGGTTCGTTGGCATTTATTTCTTAAAGGTTTCTTTATTGATGTGATAGTTTACCTATCATTAACAGTAGACATAAGACAATTCATTAATTTATTTTTTCCGCCAATTGACGGCATAACAACTTTCGATTGATATAACGTTCGTTTCCATTCTTAAATTTCAGCATGTATTGTGCTAATAGTTATACAATAAATTACCGTAACTATCGTACGGTGAGGATATTTTATAAGATATTTACCTAAATTTTCATCATAGACTGCACTCAGTGAAACATCATCCTCTCCATCGGATCCTGCAACAAACAGCTTTGATATGGATGGATACATATATTCCTATAATTCTTGCAATTTAATTATCTCATTCGCGTCGTAATGTGTGTGGAGGAATGTTTTCTTTTAACACTTCAGCTTGTGTTATTTTTTGGAACATACAGTACAATTTTTAAAGGTTTCAATAGGTCCAACATCATAGGTACTTTATATATTTTTGCCACTTACATTTGACAGCCTGTGAAATTTTATTTTAAATGGATAAATAATCTTATGTATCACATTTCTCTTTGAACATCAGCTCTTTTCTTAAGATTAACTATTGATTAATTTTATATTATTTTCGCTAATCGAATTGAAAGCAGAAATTACATTTTGAGCATATTTATGAATACTAACAATGAAAATGAGGAAAATAAAATTTACAGAAAAATACTTGCAAAATTTCTGACTAGAAATGTAAGTATTTGAAATGTTTACATAGTATATATGCCTTATAATTGTGAACATTATACCCCAAGCTTCACACATAACTGAAACATCTCCATTGTTACATAAACCACACCTAGTGATAGTGGAAAGATTCTAATCTATACTTAATCATTTGTAGCATATTTATATGGATATTCTTGAAGTTAGTTCTTTAATATCACATTTTCATGAAACACATAAGCACTGTCCCCATTTCAGCGTAAGGGAGGCGAAAGTGCGGCCATAAATGTATACATGTGAATGAATGTATCCTCTTTTCAAACCTAACACAAGCAATCTTTTAACCATAGCAAACCTTACAGATAAACGAGACAAGTCCTATAGCCTAAAGTGGAATATTCGTGAAATGATACTTTGGCAAACATTACAAACTTTAAAATCGACCAAATCTTATACATTAATTTTTATTCTGACTACACGGCAAAATATGTAAAAAAATATTTGTTTTAAAAGAGAATAATGCATTTTTAAGCTTATAAAAATAAACTGTTGACATCCTAGAAGTAAAAGCAGACACACACTTCTATAAGGTGAGATAGCTATATTCAGAAGAAAAGAAATAATGTTGAAGCATCATGAAGTGAACAAGACATGATGCTTACTTTTTAAAAGGTACCCCATGTGGAACAAAATGCCATAAACAGTGTACAAGGACATTATGAGTGAAGGCTTAGTCTCCGCCGGACATTGTGTAAGATTATCATCAATCACTAGGGGCCCCAAATCTATGTCCACATCTGTAAGCCAGGATTAAAAGTTTAATATTATATTGTAACTGAGCTGGTAAATTTAACTTATGACATTTTACTTCTATAATTATAAACCATCCCAATGTTCTACATTATTTAAACTATAATAAGTTGTTATACATGGAAAATTATATAACTGAAAATAGTATACCTACCTACACCTATTGCCATAGCTATTTTGGTATATGAAATTGTAACCAAATCACATTGTTTTTATTGTTTGTACAATTGCTGGGTATGACCTCATGTTATTCTAAAGTGATATTTTATTTTATATTGATATTTTATTAATATACATAGTATTCTGAGGTCCGCAAAGATGTTTGAATTGAATGGATTTTGGTCAAAAGAAGTGCTTTTGTAGAAATTATGGCATATTAAAAATTATCACTATGTTGAAGAAATAGGCAAAGACAAGTAAAATAGTCACAAGGAAAAATGGAAATATTTGAATGCCCACTGTTTTTTCGCTTTTGTTTTAAAATGCTTAGTAATCAGATAGTATTTTAGAATAATCCTGGTAACGAAAAGCGGATTATTTTCGACAGAATTAGGAAACTTGAGTGAGGGTATGGATGTGCAATACATATTCGTGTAATTGTAAGGTGAACTTTTTTTTTGTAAGCAAACCATTCAACTGCCATTAATTGATGAGACCAAAACATATAAATTGAATCAAAAAGGTCAGAATATATAAACAGAAATAAATGTGGAGAATTCGAAAAAAAATGTTAAGGCACTATAGTTTATACATCAAGTTGCTATTCTTTGATCAATGTCTCTTATAACAATGGGTTTTATTATCACTACTTACAAGTGTGCAAAAATATTTGAAACAAATCTGCACTTTATTTTAAAAAAAGTTTTCAAACTGTTTAGGCTATATGAAATACAATGATACCAAAATGAAAATACAATCACATCTACAAGTAAGTATATTGAGTTTTCCACATTATGTTGCAATGATTATTTTTAAAACAATATTTCTAATAACTTACAAATATTGTTTATTATATTTCATACTTCATTTTTTAAATTTGGTGCTTGTAAATAATTATATGCATAATTGAATTTATAATATGCTTTCATTGTAATAAAAATGAGCACATCTGAAACTTACCATCATCACTGTCATTGTTTCCATTCATTTCATCTTCATCATCACTGTCTTCAGCTTCCCTATCCTCTTTATCAAATCTGAAAAATTGTAAACATTACTACAATATAACTTATGAATGTTAACAGAATCTTAGTCTTTGAGTAGAGAAACACAATTATGTGTGGTCATCTATTGTGACTGCTGACTAATTTTGGGCTGGTAATACACGTGGGTCATTGACTGGACATAATTATTGATCAGATAAGGGGGATGAAAAAAGTAACATGCAAGTAACTGTTAAAAACTTACCCATCTAAGAACTTAAGTGACGGGTGTAATGCAAACACCTTACTCCTGTAATCTTCAATCAAGGTAACATCATTATTAAATAGATCAAGATTTTTCAAGTTTTCAAACTCTTCCAACGGCTCTAATGTTTTCAAGTCTTTTATTTTATTTCCCGATAAATTCAAATGTGTTAATTTCTTGCATCCACTGAGTAGGTTGAGTCCATTTGATATCCTGTTGTCTGACAGCTCTAGCTTCCTCAACTTGGGAAGTGTTGGGAAACCTTTGAGGGATGTAAGCCCCACATTATTGAGACTAAGAATTTCAAGATTGACATATTCATCGGTAAGTCCAACAATGTTGGTGCTCCTACAATTGTCCAAGTTTAATTCTTTTACCTGAAACATAATTATAATGTTCCTATATAAATGTGTTAATTAATATAATTAAATTTATTCAGTTGAAATAGATTGTTATGTTTGCATTTCAATGCAATATAGTTGGCTAAAAATAGTAATTTATTAATTAAATTGAAAATATTTAATTAAAATCTTTTAAAATATTTCAATTATTGTGCCATTCACAGCCTTAGTTTTCAGTAATTTTATGTCCTACTATGTTCTATAAACATCAAATATTTTCACCTTTTATTCAAAAGTGGTTCTTTCAGTTGTTTCCATAACTTTTTGAGAATATATATAGCACACCATTGTCTTTACCCATTTGAACCTATATAGGTGTAAAATCATTAAACCTTGCCTGATTTATGTATATAAAATAACATGGCAACCCTAAAATTAATTCTGCCAAGTGACAAGTAATAATTCACCTCATTCTTTATTAAAAACATTGTAAAATATCTAAATTGATGAATGTAATTAATAAGTAACTTATACTAATTAGGGTAAAGAAGTAAAAATTAGCAAACTTATTTTATTGTGCCAACCCTATTATAGCATAGTGGAAGAAGGTTAAGTAACACAATAATAATAATACATACTACAATACATCAATTTATTTATGCGACATTTCCGTACTTTACTTAATACGCAAAAATCAAGATAAAACGATGCATGAATTTAGAAAGTCTCTTGCAAAGAGAGTGCAAATATTATAGAATATTGAAGAAATAAGTTACGTTATTGGATACTAAAGTACAAAACACTGGATAGGATCGGCTAACCAAAACGTCAAAATGGTGTGAGTTGTCAAAGACCTCGATTGGCGTAGTATCTTAAAATCCGAGAAATGAGTGAATTTTGAGAGCAAATCTCCGTTGAAACATGAAAGGGATGTGTTTTTAGTATTGTACTATGAAACGTTATTCGCGTGAGGCGATAGGTGCGACTAGAAATTGATAAGTTTTCATTTTGCAATGGCGGATGACACGAATCATCGCGACGCAATAAAAATGGCCGTTGTATCGGTAAGGCGTGCGTCAATATTGCAATAGTAGTAATTTCGAGTGCTAAAGAAATCTGTGTACTTCAGTCGTACATAATATGTAGTAGTAAATACGAATAGCAATATTACGGCGAAATATCATTCGTTTCAGACGCGTGTATGTTGCCATTCCTTACTTTTTTTGAAATCAAAATGTACATAGGTGAAAGGGCGCGAAATTATGTCGAGTAGTTGAACTACACTACAATTTATTACATATATTTACACTATAATACTCAATGGGTTACGTTTATTTATAATATAGGGTTCGATACGAAAATACGTGCTATTTCAGTAAAATTTAGATCTAGCTATTTCATCGAATCAAAAATTTAACATGAACGAATATATGCCCATGATTAAATTTTCCATGTTTTCAAATACGATCTAATTTTATATGCGCACTTACAAGACAGCACCTAAATCTGTTAACTTCAATTATAAACTTGTAGGGTAATTAATTTGTATGTGCTTATAGGAAGCGTTTCAACACTTAACCTCAAATGTGTGAATACACGGAGAAACATCATAAGCTTTTACTAAAATATGTTATTAGCTTTTGAGTATAGGTGTAGGGATTTTTAATTGCACGTATAATTTCAGAGTAATATCAAAATAATTGTAGAACGTGGACATGAATGGGACGTAACATTCGGTAACTAGTGATATCTATAAACAATAACGCCACATCCGAATAGTGGAATAGCTTAGCAACAACAAGATATTTTATTGGGAGCTTAAAATAAGTAGGTTTCGTAGTAAAACAAGCATATTTTTTTAAGTTATACACTTAGATGCCTGACGAAATACGTATCGACAAAACATTACAATATCTCGAAGGAATGATTTCCTTACCTGTGAAGGGTTTTTTCCTCGTAATTCCAAAACAACCCTTTTTTCCATCTTCTTGGCCTCGTAGTGTTACACTATAAACACAGTTAAACGGCTTTTAAATTGATCAAGGAATTAAATCACTAAGCTTGCTTGGGTTTCAAAACAGAAGGAAACTATAGATACACATTACACACTAGTGACGTTGTACTAGAGGCGCCGTCTGGTGGCGAGTTCGAGCTACCGGAAACAGTACGATTAAGCGATTCTTTATAGTTAGAGTCGTATAAAGTTTTTTAAACGACTGCTATAGTTGTTGAAAAAATAATATATAATATAAAAACGTTGAATTTATTAATATTAAATCTAAAGGTAAGGTAAAACTGTAAAAATCTTGTTTTGCTTAGACGACATCATGTTGGCCATATTGTTTAGTTGGCATCTTGGCAGCCTTAATATGGAATGGCGCGTATTTATGAATTTTTCCAACATGCTGCGTAGTGGTGTAATGATTCGTTGTATAAGGTTAATTTATTTTGATATTTATATTTCTACTAAATAAATATTGAATAAATTATTTGTACCGTAAAACATGAATGTAATGTTTATTAAGAGAAAAAAAGGTTAATTATGAAGATTAAATTTTATCTACTTTCGCATTATTTCCGTATGACGGGATTGAAGAGCTAAATTAAATTGGACTAATTTTATGGGTACTGCTGTGAAAATACTAGCGGGGCCTTACTGGATTTCAAGTATTAGGCGTGTAGAAAATTAGCAAATATATTGATGGTGTAATAAAATCTAATATTTATTCATTAACAATAATTACAGTAACTTAGCTTTTTAATATAAATATACTGTTATTATTTTTTACATAATAATGAAAAAAAAGTGGTCATATGATGTAATGTTTTTTTTTCATTTTTGTCTGTCCGCAAGCGAATTTCATAAAATACTGAGACAATTTTCCTAAAACTTGTATCATTTTAAGACCTCAGAAAAAAATATACAATTACTATTGTAAGCTAAATAAATACAGAATATGTACATTAAAACTGTAATAAATAGGATATAATTAGGGAGGACGCATATGAATACGCTTGTTGATATTGCAGGAATATAATAACATATTCCAATTATGTATATGATTAAAAAATACATTTATGTGAATTCTGTTGTAACGTTGTTGGTTAGCGGACATCTCGCTTTATTAAAAATGAAATTTAAACAACAATAATACAACTAAGTTAATAAGCTACTTTTTAAATGGATATTAGTAATACTGCGAAACTTTCTCTCAGTTACCTATATACGATTTATTTCTTACCTTCTTAAGTCTTACTAATTACAGTAAGGTAGAACAACTCGTTTAGTTCGACCGGGGAGGTGCCACCGCCACCGTCATAATCTTACGTGAAGCAATTTTTGTGTTTCGGTTTGGATAGGCGTGGTTGCCGACTATACCTACTTATGCACGACGCGAACATCTTAGTCCTCAAGGGTTGCAACGCATCTGTGATCAAACTTAGCAATGATTTAATTGTGCTTGGGATGATTACTAATGTCCATGGGAAGCAGTGACTACTTACCATCACGTAGGCTGCATGCTCGTTTGCTACCTTTATACGATAAAAATATCAATATAAACAATAAATAAATAACTAACTATAATACGATAAACTTGTTTTTTTGTCAATTTTTTTCTGTCTTCTGACAATTTTCTTTCTTCTACCCCTAAACGTTCACTCTTCTACCACCAACCCACATTTTTTTAAATTTTTTATGACAGAATAACGTTTGCTAGGTCGACCAGTATAATAATAAAAATGAGTCTATAAATGTGTTGCTAATTTTACCTAGGAAGGTTCTTATGAAAAGAAAAATTGGATAAATTACAAGGAAAATTTAAAACCCCAAATTTATTTTTTGAATAATAACTATTACTAATATAACTATTATTACTATTACTAGCTGAACCGGCAAACGTTGTTCTGCCATATAAAATATTATCAGTAGAAAATCTACTATGTTATGCATGTATTATACATAATTGTAAACCTTCCTCTTGAATCACTCTCTCTATTAAAAAAACTGCATCAAAATCCGTTGCGTAGTTTTAAAGATCTAAGCATATATAGGGACAGACATCGGGAAACGACTTTGTTTTATACTATGTAGTGATAACTATTAATTATTCCTAGCAACTAACAGCAAGTTCCCAGGGGAGAAGGCGCTATCTTTGTACACAGGAGAGAGTGGGCATCAGGATATCAGAATTCAGAATTATGTAATATGATATGCGGAGATAGTACGGTTCCTTTCTTTAGCTCTGATTAGTACCATAATTTTAGTCTAATTCTGTGTTAGCAGAAAAATGTCCGCCGGGTCCGGTAGTTTTTTAATAAATAAACGAAGATATCTTAATTAATACTTCTTCAACATGCAGTGTAGTCTTAGAGAAGATTCTCACTGCTGATCTGGGCATAAGGTGAAGATGCAGTCTTAAGAACCTCTTTAAAAGAGGACTGAATGTCTAAGTATTATTTGGTGTATTAAGGGTAGAACCAAATAATACCATTTGTATTTAGGTACCAAATAATACTTAGACACAGGGCCGTCTTAAGTCATATTGCCGTCGTGGTCTCACCTCACGTCGTCACCTTGGGTGCATGAAATTTAGGATCGCATTCAAAAATCTGATCTATTGATAACAATGTACTGTAGTACATAAATTTGTTATCAACAAATCAGAATTTTTATGTATATACACACACACACACACATCTTCACGCCAAATCCCTAACGGGGTAGGCAGAGAGTATCGAGTGCCAAATGGCA
>DWNR01001555.1:0-14785 GCA_018250455.1 Polygonus leo
GGTTTCGGTCATAGTTTCGGCATATTTTCTGCCGAAACCGAAACTAAACCGAAACTCCAATTTTCCACCGAAACTTGTCGAAACCGAAACCGAAAGTTCGGTCGGACACTAGAATCTTGACAGCTAGTTTATTATCGAGATGATATAAGTTATAGGAAACATTATTTTAACTATCTTGTCAAGACAATCTATCTATTATATTGTTAGGCATTAAATCTTCTGTTTTTAACAGTCTCTTTGCAATAGTTCATCAAATGGTTTTCAATCCGGATACAATTTTTTTAAAATGAAATTTAGTTAAATAATATAAATGTGAGGTTGCTGACATTGAGTAAGCAAATTCCATGCTATTTCAGTGAGGATACGTTTAGCAAAGCTGCTAATAGTACATCGTATAAGTGGACGCATTTAAATAGAATCTTCATGTCTGTATAAACTTAACGTATCTTTTGATTTACCTTTAAACAGTGTGCTGAGTTTCGTTCCATGAGTGTGAAAGAAACAGCATCAGGACGCAGTCGAGTCTGAAAGGTCGTCTGAAGTATAAAAGACGTACCTACAAAAGGGGAATATTCTTAAGTCGATGCCTTGGAGGAGTGAAAGAGACGACAAGCAACGCGTGACCACACCTAAATCCCTAGGATTGCGATACGTGAAGCAGGAGGCGTTCCAAATAAATACTTGTGACTTGTGTGAACTATACACCAAGAACTAGGCATCGTAAATCATTTGTCTTTGATCGTCGTTGGCTTTTTGTTTCCGATATGAAAATGTCTTTGAGCATGCGTATACAGATAATAGGAGAGGGGCGAGGTACCTTCGGAGTCCGGGCGAGAAGGCGACGGGGTCCGTCCTTGAGAGAGTTTGTTTTGGCAAGGTTACGCGTGGCTGAGTATCGGCGTAGGGCAAGGACACAATTTAAGTGCCGCCTTGCTTGAATTACGTTATGATAATAACCCAAATATCACTTTGGTTCGTATCAAAACCTGTCGCTCCATATTTCTAGACAGCAATACTTAAGCAAAGTCATAAATCCTGAAGGCAAAGAATGAGCTATTTAACTTCCACTGAACCTGCCCTCTATGAATTGATTACTCATAGCCGAGAAATGAGTTACAGTTTTAGTCATACATGGAGTCATGCGAACAGTTCCAGACGGGATGATGACGTGAATCTCGCGAAAATAAGCTAAAACGTTGGACGTATTTATAAACAACGTCGATTCCACTGAGGTGGAAAGCTAAGGGAATGAAAATAACTTATAGATGAAATAAAAACTAGAAGAATCTCTATCAATATATACTTTGATTTTGGGATAATAATATTTGAAGTAGGGAATACGCACTTTTATATACGTAGGTATATAAAAGTGCGTATTCCCTGTAAAATTCCTATGTTAACTAACAATTTTTAAAATAAGGTAACGTAAAAATACGAAAAATAAAATGTGTGGGTACTTTAAAGATACATCTGCCAAATGCGATAACTTTGAATTAATATGTAAAAATTAAAAAAAAATCTATAGACATGAAGACCTCCAGTTACAAATTTTAGAGATAGTTCGCGACAATGGAGAATAGTTGGATAGGTTAAATAATCCGCATCAGCAGGAAGAAGACTCCCCAGGTGTAAATTAAACATGGTGGAGCAGAGCCGCTACTTTCATAACTGGTATAGTCATTGTGACATAACGGTCAAACGGTCTATTGAAACCGGTAGAACTTCACAATGAGCAAAAAGTTAGCGCGTTAGAGCCAATTTATCTTCATTATCATCATCATCATCTATCAAAGGGTGATGAGTTGTTAAGTGTTAAGGAATCATCAGAATCACACAATAATGATACTTACAAATTATAGTAGACGGACTTCAAACTCACATAATCTTAATTACTAACAGGTAAATGAAGACGGATATTATATTTTTAATGTTATGGATTTTTATAAATATTCTTCGTTTTTTATAAATAAATTTCATGAAATCAATCAACATGGATGGATTAAAAAGCAAAATAACTTGTTGCTTATCATTCTTAAATGAATTCGTTTAATATAAGTACTTTAATGTTACACTATTGATACTATTTTTTTAGACTGTTTTTATACGGGATAGGCATTAATATTCTATTTATGTTTGTTACATAAATATTAATTCATAAATTAATTAGATAACATAACATTCCATAGTATCTTTTGATTTAGAAACATCTCGGTCTTAATGAAATTTTCTTAATTATGGGTAAATAAATAAATAAAAAACTAACAAGTTAACCCTTTCAAACAATTGACAGTTTCAAAAACAAAAGTACTTTATATAAATATATTTTGCTATATATTAATTATCGAGCTATCGGACGTCAAACTGTAGGTATCGAGAGAGAAAATTGCAAAAGTTATTATATTCCCATCGTACCACGCGTAAAATTAAAATAAGAGTAAGCCAGCATAATCTATTTTAAATTGATGGAAGGTCAGCGTATGAGATGAGCACCGGCTGCGTTCAGTGCAGTTAACACTAGCCAACCGTCGGATTAGACGCTAACAGAATTATATCCGAAATGAAGTATTACGTGTGAAGTTAAAAAGTACGGGTTAAGAGAAAGTGTAAGACGACATACCAATAAAATAAATAGAACCAGCAGATGGACATTTAGAGTCCAGTTACATTTAATCCTCGTTTGGATAACTTAATCTTTCATCGTATCTTGTGCTGCGGAGTAAACATAAAAGTAATGAAACCATGTCAAGATCGTGTAGATGAGCATTCTCTCGTGAACGTTGATGACAGTTGAAAAGATTATTACAAATTCTCTATAATATGTTACATCTCAGATCACATTGTCACTTCCCGCTAGGATGAGTTTGCGGTCGAGCTGCTAGCTATTGTAATAAAACAAATCTGTTACGTTATTAGGAAGTCCGTAGGTATATAGTATTTAAAGTACGTTTAAATCATTCGTACATTTCAATGATGTCCGAGGTGTGATAGAACAGGAAATATGTGGAAGCAATTAAATTTAGCTATATTACTTTAGCATGTTGAGGCATCAGTGAGACATTGTAACTATAAACCTAAAGTGTCGTTCGTGGTGGCGTGTTCAAGGAAACCGCGACATATGGCAGAGATGCGTCATAACAACGCGATCCTGGCCTGTTGATTATAACATGTGTGTATATGGTATGCATAATTGCTCGTTGATAAGCATTGACGCCCATTTTTATTACAAAATGGGTTATACAAACCAACTGGATTAAATTAAATGAAGTCTCATGTTTATTAAAGAATAATAATTGA
This sequence comes from Polygonus leo, assembly GCA_018250455.1. Classification (NCBI taxonomy): domain Eukaryota; kingdom Metazoa; phylum Arthropoda; class Insecta; order Lepidoptera; family Hesperiidae; genus Polygonus; species Polygonus leo. The sequence goes on from DWNR01001555.1 coordinate 3,295, forward strand.
GTTTACTGTGTCATATTGAATTAATTGAAATCGGACTAATCGGAGAGCAATTTTGACTTAGTTTACAACTAAAAAATCGTCTTTGAATGAATATATTATATAGTCATTATATTGACTTAATTAATAGTAAGGTTTCTCTTACATAAATGACGCATCTCGACAATTGATGATTTCAAGGAAATATAATCAAATTCAATTCACATGATTTGTGTTACAATGATTTTGCCTTAAGATACGACCTTTTCATTCATTGAGTTTGATATAATAATACAGTCATTAATCTAAATCATAAAGCGAATAACAAGTCTGCGTTCAAACGCCAAACATCATCTACCTTTGATATTTTTGCCTATTCATTAGACGACTAAACTGCTACCGATGTGTGGGTTTCGATTCAAAATTACTTCATTACAGAAACCCATGGTTAGTGCACTTGACTTACTGAACCGTGTAATTGATGCTAAACCTGCCTTTGTGTTTAATGTTTGATGCAAAGAACAATTCTTTCACAATTTGGAATCACAAAACGCTCTCATTTGATCATCAATGTCACATTGTTATGCAACGTGATTTCATGCCTCTTTGTGATGCATCAAATACAAATTACACATACTTATGTTTGTTCGTGCAATAGGCACATTCTACTTTTTGCATAGATTATATAACATGCCTCACGGATAGTCGTAAAAGCATAGGCTTTTAGTAGTAAATATAAAGTACTCCTGCCACCAAAATATGTCAATTGCAATTAAATTGTTCTCTTATTTACTAAATTTAATAGCTCATAATAAGGTACTCCCACTTTGCAGAATAACGTTTTCCAAAAAGCCTTAAATCTTGTAAGTCAATTTTTGTATTAATATTAATAGTCAATTTTACGTGTTTTCGAATGTAATTTGCATCAGATCTGCCATGATAGTCGTACCGCATTTCGTACAGGCACGTATCCGTGACGATGTCTACTCGATTAGAACAAATAGCTTCATTAAAAAATATTAATACGTTACCAAAGATAAACTACTAATTTAGCTTTTTGTATGTCATTCACACGTTCTCTCAATTTCAAAGCTTCGCGGTCCATTAGAGATGTAATCGGCTATGATTAGTTATAAACTGTAATTACTTTTTGTTATAACCATCGAATCTTTTCTAAATGTTACCATCACATAATCGATTTTAAATCATACAGCGCTCTTGATAGGGCATCTTCATATTCCCATTATTTAAGGCACCCGTCCATAAAATTGTCTGGGGCCGCATAATTACATGTTACATGGACCCACGTATAGTCATTATCATTATTGGACGAGGTTTAAACAACATTGAATGTTGTCCATGTTGTGTTAAATGCTATAGCCACTTGTGATAGCCACAAAATGCCCAATGTTTCGGCAGATTTGATAAATTTTATATTGAGATCATTAAGTCCAATTATTTTAAGACCTAGTGTACACAAGTGAATTGTGTTGACTATCATCATAAGGGAATCTTGTGCTCCTGAGTTTGAAATGTTTGGACAGTTATGGATATCGCTGGTGATGACTGAACAGTGTTATTTATTTAGATCCCTACGTAGAAAGAATGTGTGAATGTAAAATTTTGATATAGATTGCTTAATGAATGTATTTTCAAGGTTGACTTTTAGTTGATACTATGTATTATCTGTAGATTCATGCAACACAGCTGTATTGCTGCACTGCATTCCATTCGGATAATCTTTATGTGGAGTAATTTAAGAAACAGACAAATCGTGATTAATGGATCTAGAATCATGCGTTCAAAGTTACCTACCTCTTCGTGAGAGCGCTGTGAAGGCATTTAATCGTATTAAGTCATAAAGTACACAAAGCTAGTTTAAAAATTGATCGCATCAGATTATTGCTCAGTAAGACCCCTTCAAAGGTCACGCCGACAAAAATTATTTATGGTTTAGTATCATAAAGATGTGTTTATGGATATCTCTGCCCACCACTGAACAAATTAACATCGACTTTCTAATGCAGAGATTACTTTATAGACAGGAAAATAAAAAAAGGATTGTAAAGAAGGTTTAGGTCGCGGTGAGGATAAATTATGGACTATGGTACCTAATCGTATTACAAATTTCAAAACGATACAAATTTTAAAGCTTCGATAAAACTTTCTACCCAATATAATAACGGAAAGGCTTATCGAGTGGGTAATTATTTTGTTACTGTAGTTGAGTTAGTTCCTTGCGAATCGGAGGTCAATACCCCGAGCCCACATGCGTGGGCGATGCCATGATGTGAGCCACCCCTGCTGATTCGATTATTACACCAACTTCATTAATTAATTAAAAAGTGTTATGTAACTTTGCAGTAATATGTTGTTGTGGTAGCTGCTGTTTATAATTTAGGCGATGTATACGTGATAATTAGGGATAAGGACTGAGAAAACTAAGTATCATTTCAGATAAAGAAATTATAATATCAAAAATAAACTGTTGTGTAATTTGATATAAATAAGGGTATAAATAATGATGTATACATTATGAATAATGGAATAATACAATGGTAGCAGGACGCAAAATGATGCTTATTATGGGTAGTTATGATAATTATTCATGTGGAATCGTAGAATAGAATAGTATTATATGCGGAAGGAAAGTTAAATTTATCGTCAAACCAGATTCAAAACACCTACATGCAAAAACAGGCTACCATTTCTACAACGCATTTATGGGCACAAACGGGCGCCTAAGGATTCTAAGGTATATTCCAAATAGGTAATGTTTTTAATCTATAAATAAATAAGCAAAAACTTTTTTCCCCTTTTTACGGATGGACGTGGATGGAGGAGTATGATATTTGACAGGGTTAAAGTTTATATGGAGAATAAGTGCAGATAGCTATTTTCATTGATATTGCACAATTAATACATTAAATTAATATAAAAGATTATTACACAGACTACCGTACGTTTGATACGCATATGTTTATGTGTGAAGTCTGTTGTCAACCTGACAATAGATTATTATTGTCTGTCAACCAATGGTAATAGTAATCATTGCCATGCACTTAGTTTGTTTAATCAGAAATAAATACAAAACACGGTTTTCTTTATTTTAGTCTTCATTTTTTGGATTTGATTAATTGTCCGAATTTCGAGCACGAGGCGACTGCTGGTAATTGTAATTGCTTAGTGATAGTGTAAAATATTATAAATATACGTACGAATAAGAAGCTTGTAACACTATTGGATATATTAAAAAGAAACAGAAAGTTCTTGGGCAGTTTCTGATGATTAACGTTGCCCTTTAATAATGTTCGTTGGGATATTTTTTAAAAAAGGTTTAAACAATTGGTTGTCAGGTGAGAAGAATTGTCAGTGGTATTGGTTGATTCCAAAAGATAAGCTAATTGGAGTTAAGTTTCAGACAGCACTTGATTTACATACTTCAAAATAACGAAGGCAGTCGCATAACGATATGAAGAAAAGCCCTTAAGGGTCTCATCACAAAACGAAAAAATGACAGACAACAATAAGGGTTCATTAAGGCGTAGCACTAGAGCAGATCTAGGGCGCGCTTCCGCTCCGGAACAACTGATAAACTTGCAAATTGTAGCTCACTGATAAAAACTCCATTTGCATCTTTGTTTATGAATATGCATAGCAATTACTCAAAACTATCCGCACAATTACCCATTAAAAGCTTTAAAATCTACATTTAACTTATAATTTCATCGAAGTATTTCTTATCGTATAACGGTAGCAAACGAGCATGCAGTTCACCTGATGGTAAGTGATCACTGTCGCCCATGGATATTAGTAATCTTCCCTAAGTACTTGAGGTTGACCACAGATGCGTTGCTATCCCAAAGGACTGGGATATTCGCCTCGCGTGTAAGGCTGACAACCACGCCTCAAAATACCGACATACAAGAATTGCTTCACGAAAGATTATGGCGGTGGGACTTCCCCGGTCGAACTACACGAGTTCTACCCGGTAAATTAACAATTCAGCCTCACAGTCGGTTAACCAAAACAGTTTATTGATTTGGGAAATATGTAATTGAAATGGAAAGTCAGTTTTAGGAAGGCTATTTCGATTACCCGGTGTATTATGAATTGGCACGCAAAGTTGTACGAGCAGGTGCAGAGATATTAGCGAGTTAAAATTATTTACTGGCTGGAAACTGATACGAAGACAGACTGGTTACTTCTAAAGGTTAAGTTACGGAGTTGTGGTTATGAAATCAGTTTGGATTCCGCAAATACGAACATACGAGTAAGGTCACAAGTCACAGGTTATTTTATGCGTGCACGAAGCACATAAAATTTATTGACCCACCGAAACTGTACTCAACAGTTGGCGAGTATTATTGGCTTGAAGGTAAAATGATCCAAGGATATTGCGGTGCTCAACGTCTGTTCCCAGGAAATGTCGTCTGGCCTTTGATCTCCGGTGGGAATTCATTTACTAACCGACTTCAAAAAGGAGGAGGTTCTCAATTTGACTGTATTTTTCATGTTTGTTATCTAAGATCTTTTTATTGGGTTTACCAACTTAAATGATTCTAATATTATTTAAAAGCTCGTACTTCTCATGCGGTTTTATTTAAATTTGATCCAGATCTAACAAGTAGTTTATGAATTATCCGTAATTATACGTAATTTACTACTTTACGCAACTTTAACAACCTTCATGATGTAATCGTTTATTGTTTTACAAACATAGAGTTTCATATACAGTCAGAACATAAAGTTACCATTAAAAATAATACAAATAAAAAATATGTACAAAAAAGAACCCACTTCAAAATTTACTAAAAAGTAAAAAAATAAGTAACTATATATATAACATCAATCAAGTGCAAAATTTCTTTTCGCAGTTTGCAACTGCCAATTAGTATTCAAAATAAAATGCATCAAGGCGGACGTGTGTCGTGTGCCGCACTCTATCATGACTTATAATGGCTCACGCTATGAATAACAATGGCGCCAGGTAGCATGGATTCGATATTTATGTTACTTATATATGAAAAAGTATTTGAAAAAGCTCCAAAATAGTTTTGATGAAGAGGAAAAATCAAATTCATCGTAAGATATGAAAAAGTGTGAACATAACGAATTTATTATTAAAAATATTTGTATTATGGTACTTTTGTAACTAGACGATGTATGACGTATGTGTATAAGAAAAATGAATGTGTGGGATCTTTATAAATCAATAGAAGCCAAAACAATTATCTTTAGACGTTTTGTTTGTCTGTCTGTCTGTATATTTGTGCACACATCCCACCAGAACTATTGGATTAAATTATGTGGTTTTAACAATTGTATTGCTTAAGGTCTAACTTAAAATCTGGTGTATATTTTGTCTTGATTCACCGTCAAGAAATCGAATTATTATTAAAATAGTATCGCTATCGTGCTGCCGCGGGCAAAAGTTAGTTACTTAAATAAAATACAAAAGTATTGTAAAATTAATATCGCTATCAAGGAAGGAAATATCGATTTCATAACTACACTTTTGTTTTTAAAAAATAAGGAACTTACGTAGGGACAGAACGACGAACCCTTAAACCCCTATAGACTGCATCTTCACATAGTGGTTATTTAATATTCGGCAAGGTGGTCTGAAGCAAGGTGGTGTAACATCTGCACACATGCCCCTTGCGGTGGAAATGGGAATCACTGAATGCTGTAATATTGACAGGTACGTACAGAGTTTTTGTGGCCATATGCCGTCAGGTGCTTTCATTTTGTCCCGAGGGTTCATTTTAAAGAAAGTTGTTTTGGTTTTATTTTACGGCATGGTATTACTGATAGGTTTTATTAATCTTGTTATATTACTATTCATAAATAATCTATAGTTTCGTTTTAAAACCGGATGGAATTGAAACCTGGTAGAGTACAGATTAGTCGGCACAACAAAAATAGTCGCAATAAAAGTCCAGCAATATAAACGATTCTGTACAAGAGAACACAAATGTTGGATTGTTTGCGCAAATAAAATCCTGAGATTCTTCGTAATCTATACTTTGAATTTTATTGTTTGACGTATGTTCTGTTTTAAAACTGGGTTACCTGATTACTAAAACATTTTAAAGGTATCAATGACCGACAAGACGCACCCTCTCAGTTTGCGAATTGGATAATTTATTAGGTTTCCCCAACATTCTGGCAATTTGGGTCATTTGGATCAGTTCCAAAATATTTGATTTGACATAAAGAACACGTAATGTATACAAATATTGAGTTACGTGTTGGTAGTAATTATAAATTATCCTCGATTAGACAATCGTATATATTTTAATATCAGCACATATTTTTACCTTAATTTTGATTATGAAGTGTGTTAATGATACAGCTCAGTAATTGTAGTGACTTCATACGTTTATAATTATGATAATTGAGGGAAACAACCCATACAAACGAATGCTAGAACAATGTAAGTAATAAATAATAATTCGTTCCCATAACGCTGTGAAAGACATGGAAGCTACAGCAAAAAGCTTTTTCTTTATCTTTGTAATACAATAGGGAGACGTGAAAGACTTGCTTTCAAGTAGCGCCATGAGAAAAGAGCGTTAAGTGCCTGTGACCATGAAGGTTTCTAAAGAAGCATGTGTTAGAAAAGACTAAAGTTAACGAGGCAGTGATAAAAGACCATACAAGTTTATTTTATATCTTAATATGTTATTTATTCTTACTTTTGCTTTTCTTATAGTTTTACGAATAAATTGTTAATTATATTAAATAGGTAAAACTATTTTCATCATACTAAGTTCATATTCTATAAAAGCTCAAAGACAAGATATATGTTCATCATGATTTTTTTAATTATTCTGAAAATAGTATATACACACACATCTTCACGCCAAATCCCTAACGGGGTAGGCAGAGAATACCAAACGGTATGGCACGGTAATATAATTCTATAATATATATTATCAAGATTATAAAGTAAATAAATACCATAACTCATTTAAATGCTTATAATACTTAGGTACACATAGCATGTGCATTATAGGACATCGAAGATATAGGATAACAATTACATTAAGATATTATCAAAATTAAAATATTGTAATGCAGCTATAATATGCTTATCATTATTGTAAATTATAAACAAGATAGTAAAAGTAAAGTAGGTACTAACTACGTTGTAAATATGGGGAATCGAGTTCTACTGTTGTTAACCTTTGACATAAGTATGTCGCAAAAGGTTCGTATGGTCGTTTGCGATATTACTCTTGGCTCCGGTTGAGATATTGGGAACAAAGCAGGGCGGGATGGGGTGCGATGCGTCATCGCGACCCTCCTCACACACCCCCTACCCAACACCCACGACCCGCGCATCGATCGATCCTGCGGCCACTAATGCCATGCGCAGAGCCCGCCCTTTTTGTTTATACTATAAACTGGGTACCTACTTTGATTCTATCTCAATTTTTCTTCAACTGTTACGTATCTTCTCAATTTGTAGCAGATTTTTTTCACGCTCGTTGCAAATTAATATTTTTCACGACAAAAATTCAGCGATGATATCATGATGAGCTAGTCTAGTTATGAAAATTTAATCATAATTAGTACTCACTGGCATTCGTTCATGATTTCCTCCTGCGAGCGAACCTGCACTGGAGCAAGCTTCTCTACACTCTCCTCGTAGTTCCCGAAACACTTCGTGATCTTCTCATCGAACGTGTTCACCAAGTCCTCCAGCGAGCCGGAGAAAGTCTCAGTGAAGTTATCTCCTTCACCGTTTTGCAAATTATCCTGTTTACACTTCACCGGTTTTGGTTCGTCATTATCGTTCAACTTATTGGAATCGGTTTTAATTTTACTCATTTCACTTTTGAGATTGTTGATATTATTAAGATGAATATCATTGCCGTTAATGGTCTTTTGGAGATAATCAGCGGTGGTCAGACAGTCGTCCGCCTCTTCGATTTGAGCAAGCGGCGCTTCGAACTGTAGTTCGGCCATCCTGCCAGCCGCTTCTCGCATGACCGAACGTCCACCCGCGCGGTTTACTGCGCGAACACTGTGCGTTAGAGCCGCCCCTCCGCCGTGCCAACTGTGTCGCGCGTATATAGTATTATAGTGAGTTGAGTTGTCTTGTGCTGACCCACGACGCGTCGGTGCCGATAACGTAGTGAATACTGCAACTACATTTTGTACAAAATGCAAATTATATGCAAGTAAATATACTATGTTCAATTGTCTTGAACGTTCCACGAGCTCTTCGATAATTAGGTACCTGAGTAATTCGCATATTTTTTGCAAATAAATAAATTTATCTCTTTAAGTTTTCCTTATTTTTTGTGAATTAGAAGCACTTAATATTATAATAATTATAGCAACATAAAGCATTTGAAAGGAAATGTATCCTTAATACCTTAGCTTAGCTTAACGTAGTTTGGGTACAGTAGTAAAAGCGGATCTTTCACCCTCTATCTAAAGAAAATTAAATAATGTAGGTAATAGGCAGCTAGGTATTTGCGGAAAAACATCTTAGGAATAAATAATAGGAATAACTATTACAATGAAATGATTCATAGCAAGTTTATAGAGTGAATTATTCTTAAAACTGTAAAAAATAACAAAAATAAATACGTAACTCACTTTAACAGCGTTTGCATTAACTACAAGCCCCTCTGACAGAAATTATAATCAATATTTACTATAGGTATACGTTACTTAAAAGCCATAAATAAATATTAATATCTATCTAGTGAATTTGGTTTCGACGGATAAAACAACAATATCACTTAATTTGAAAAAGTGCAATATATTTAGATTTGGCTCTAAAATCGCGTTTTTTCTCCATTTTCTCTTCATTGCGTTGGCTCCATTGTAAAATGCCGCCGTTTTTTGATATGAATTTATTTAGACACGAGATATGATGTTGCCAGTTGAAATATATTTAATAAATAAGATAAAAAGTGTCATAATATATTAAGTTATATTAACACTATTTCCTAAATATATTGCAAATCACAAATGTAAATAATGTAAAGATAGTTAAAATATTTTTTTTTGAAATAGGAATACATTATAGAAGTTGGAAGTATAAGTATATATTTATCCTATGCACATGTTAAGTAATATAGATCATTGAAACAGAGAGATGCGACAATGACGCTTCCGACGTGGTGATTTCTATAATAATGTATATATAAATATATGTATAAAATATCTATAAAAATTCAGCTGTCATAAAAAGGTTTTATTTATCATATTATAACATATTCATTACTTCAAAAACTTAATTTAATCTGATGCCCAGTAAAACTATTTGTATGTATCTATTTGTTTCAAGGATCTGTGCTCCATATCAAGATTGAAGAATAAATTCGATGGCAACTTCATACTTGCCACACTGACATTTGAATTGTCATTTGTTTGACAATGACATTGTCTATCACCTGATCTGACGTTGAATTCCAGCCAGAAAATGTAAATTAAATTGCCAAATTGCTAAATAATATGATTCAATTCCGCATAATGTTTTAAATTTTTTAAAGTTATATCGTTATGTATTTTGTTAGACGTACCCAAGATATAAAGACAATATCCACATTCTTACGGTTCTACAGGTAAATGAAATTATTTATGGATAATCCACGGTTACGTGTTGTTTTGAATACGATGACTTGATAAAAATATCTATTTTCGATTTCAGTGCAGGCAGAAAATCTCACTATGATGTCTTGAATTTAAAAAGAAATTGTACTGATAAAGAAATAAAGGAAGCCTACATTCAGATGAGCAAAGAAGTGAGTGGTGTTTTTATGTTATCAGCATTATGATAATATTGAACGAGTCGAACGATGGGAAAAATTGTCATACTTTTTTGATATAATTTAAAATCACATAAACTTCATTCATTTCATTCGAACTATATTTACAAAAAAAAAACCTTAAAACAGATAAAATGCATGCATGTACAAATACATTATTTGATTATAAAAAAATATATTTATGTAATTGATTTTTTCTATGAATAAAGCTATAAGACAAAGCTATAAGTAACTAGTGCCCATAAACTTTTCTAAGCAATTATATTTACCATCTCAGTAAATTTGAACTCAATCCGAGGGTGACCATACACATATTGGTATCTCTGAAGATGTTAGTGTATACTTGGGTAAGACTCTTCTCTAAATCCAAAACATGAAATCATTTATGGTGGATCACGAGGATATTATATACATACAGGGATACTGAAATGAAAATGAAAATGTTTCAGTTGAGTTGACAGTGAAAACTTAGTTTTATTCACAATTTACTACTAACTTGTGTTTTGGTTAGGGGAGGCGTGGTTGCCATCTATATTTAAAAATGGGGTAAACATTTTAATCCTCAGGGGTAACAATGCATTTATGGTCAACTTCAGGTATGATTAAATTGTACTTTGAGACGATCACTAATGCCCATGTGGGACAGTGACCATTTAGCATCAAATGGACAGAGTGATCATTTACTACTTTGATACAATAAAAAAACATAGCAGTCCAACTGCGGGTAAATAGTAACTGGATATAGAAGACTGTAATCAATCCCAATTATAATTAAGGTACTATCTTAGGTCACCTGCAATTGTATTGCCACAGAGGTCAATGATAAAGACATTTCAAGAGTATTTATATCTTAGTGAAGGTTGATCGGACTTTCTTTTTGTGAAAACACTTGGTCATGACCTTTAGCAATGTACTGATAAGTAGATATATTTTCTTGGCTAAATAAAAGTGTGTTGTCATGATTCGCTCATGCTAAGTATGTAAGTGATTTGTGTGTGCAAAAAATACAATGTTTTTACAATGCAGCACCATTTTAGATATTTTTAAATGTATGACTCAATTGCAACAAACTGTTTGTTGTTGAATGCTCAACTCAATATGTAGTCTGCTTAGAGTATTTATATGTAAAAGTAAACTTGAGATTTATATTAACATTATTATTGTTATCCACAATTCTGTAATCATAAAGTCTATACATCTTTCTCCAAAAATGTACATAATAAAATTTACATATTGGATATGAGGGTAATCAACTCTCACCCCACCCCCTATTATATTTTTTTATCATTATAAGTATTTTTAATTGTAATTTTCAACTTTTCTATTGGCTTCTCTTGGGTAGAAAAAATCCTCCATCTTTGTATCTCCATTTTTTTCTATATGTGTCAATTGTGATCCAGCCCTATATTTTTACTTCTACAATATTTTTTATTGTTGCTGTGTTTTTTAATTTCATTAAACTCTTAAGAATTCATTCCACCTGACGGTAAGTGGTCATGGCTATCTGTAACATTTGAGACAAACGGCAAATAAAAAGTACAATATTGTTAATGAATGTGGTGCAGACAGGAATATAACTTGAACTACTTCTAAATTATTGTTTATTCTAAACATGGGAGTGAGGATTATTAGCCTATCTAATGTTAATTTGCCAGGTGGTAGAACTCTTGTAGTTCGACCGGGGAGGTACCACCGCCACCCTCATAATCCTCCGTGAAGCA
>DWNR01001556.1:0-14781 GCA_018250455.1 Polygonus leo
AGACAAACAGATAAACAGATAAACAGACAAACAGACAAAAATTCTAAAAACTGTTGAAACGTGTTCTGTTATCGATTTTAAGTATCCCTAGCCAACTATTTTTCGAATATCTTCCATGTACAGACTTTCGACCCTCTTTAGATTTATTATATGTATAGATAATGATAACAAATTAACAAAATAAAATCAATCAAAACAAAAACATTAAAAATTGCTATAAATAAAATAGAAGGAACAAGGAACAACTACACACACCCTTGATATTATTTAACAATCTCCTAGGCGTATAGGTTTCCTCACTATGTTTTCCTTCGCCGAATGAAAATAATAATATAAGTTAAAATACGAACACAATTTGAAAAATTAGAGGATCATGCTGGGATTCGTACCCGGATCTATGGATTCTCAAGCACCTAAGGCTCTATTAGTACAGTATTAAGCACAATTATGTGCTCAACGTTACGAGAAATTTGGAATACTGGCCTTTTCCTGTTGAAAATGTTATAAATATACTTGCTATTTTAAACAAGACAAATGGTATTTGTCCTGTATTTATTAAGACAAATACATGAAGGAAAATGTACATGTTTATGTTCCAAACAATCTGCGCTTTTAGAATAAAGCATAAATTTAATTATTTACAGTCAGATACTCAGAAATCATAAACTTGTAATTTATTATAGCTCCTTAGACAAACCGTAACGCCATTATTACTTTAAAGTCTATAAAATTAGTTTCCTTAGTCATATTTTAATATTTAACTGCTTTGACCATCAAACATTTTACTTGTTCCACATTCGGTTCTAAAGCAATAATAATTTGGAACTGAAGTTTATTAAGGCCATACTCTCGTTTCGTTTATTTATTTTTTTATTTGAATTTCAAAATCGTCTGCAACTAAAAATAGTATTCTTTTAATGCACACTTAAGATCGGTACCATCTTTATCATAAGTGCACACCGGGCCTCTGCCCAGCGCTCCATCCTGAGGAAGGCTCTGGGCTACCGGAACAAAAATATTGTTTTTCTGTTCTTAAGTATACCAAAAACATACAGTAATTATTATGAATAATCAATTTTGTAATAATTAATTTCCAACAGGGCCCCAAATTGTTTTTCTTCTGCTGAAGATAATAAAAATAGAGCTAATTATTTTATTAATAATATTATAAAATATAATATAAAATGCAATGCAGAATATGAACATGCCAGACGTGTAAGGCACATGCAAAAATACCTAAAACTAAGGATAATTTAATTAAAAATAAAATACTTAGATCCGGTACCGCATACGTGACTCGGTGATAGGTACAATGACATCATGCTATTAAACCTTAATATGAGGCATCCAGAAGACATGCTACATTATTTACATGTCCTTTATTATTCCACGAATACTATACAATTAGTAGTTATCACGGGGTGACCTACAGACATAAGAGTGAATAATATTGGTATAAAGAATGGAGTCACTGATAAATTTAGCACCTATCCTCTATGTTGTAATGTCTATTTTTGTTTCTCAAACAAAATTCTTGAGTTATGTTTACTTAATAACGAGCATAAACTTAATGTGATAGTCAGATTTTACACTTCAAGCGTGACGTGTTTTAAGTTTTCGTGATTTTTATCGATGCATTTGTTTTGTCCTTTTATCTTTGAAAATTTGTTTCTGTAAGTGTATAAATTATTCAGTCAGAATAACTGTGCACTATTTTTCCAAGCTTTTCTTTAATTTTTATCCACATGTGGTAAACATGCACCATGAAATAAACATTTGATCAAATTAAATTAATTTGATTCCATTTGGTGATATGTATCTTCAGTGGCATATTATTCCTATAATTCATTATTATTAGCTACAGGGCCAAATATTGAAATGATATATGATACTTGTTATAAGTAAAATGTTATATTTTGTCAGTTTTACCTTTAATAATAATTAGTCTTTAATTAAACTTAATCAGACAAAATTGCGCCACAAGTATTTAACATTGCTAGGCCTGATGTGATGGCTACTATTAAATTCACAGTTCTTGTTTTATAATTATGCCTACAATTAGATATATAATTGTTTGGTGAATAATCATTGTGTTTCCTGGTGTAATTTTCAATGTGGATCATTCATTTACACACGCACTTTATGTTATTTAATATTTTTGTCTTGGTTTAGTCATATTAAAATGTAACCGATTGAAAAGTTCTAACTTTTCTTTATGTTGAGTAGAAAATATCTTGTTTTCATGTTTTCTTTTGTTTTGTTTCTCTATAGTTTCAACTAAATTTTAAAATATTAAGTATAAATGTATTGTTTAATGATTACATAATCCATACATTTTTAATCATAAAATTACAGGAGGGAATAGATGTTCTAGTCAAGTGTGAAGAGGCGGCTGATCTTCTTGAGAACAAAATCATGGAGCACCGTCAGGAGGTAGAAGTGCAGGCGTTGCTGAAGGAGGTGATCGTGATGAAAGGGAGGATATCCAAACTGCTCGCTCAGGCGCGGCAGGGCCTAGTCACCATCCAGGTAAGAAAGGTAAAAATATCTTATTTTTTTTGTTTTTTTTTTTTATTTTTTATATATATTGTGCTATAACGTAGTGGTCTTATAATTCCAGGATGCCAAAGAACAACTGGCTACTCAAGCTAAGGAGATTGAAGAACAAAAAGAGAAAATTAATAAGCTTGATCTCTGGCTTGACTCAATCAATGGTGACCTGAAAGAATCAACAATTCAATCAGACGTTTTCACTGAAGAGGATATTATTAGGTATATAGAAATCTACGAGCGATATTTAAGAGAGTATGAAGAGTATGAAATTATATTAAAGTCTATTACTGTGATAAGTGGGGATGAATCTAGTCAATCGATGTTGGAAAGATTAAATATTACGAGAAAAACGTTGGAAGAAACGAGGAATCTAGTCATTGTAGAAATAGAAAGATTGAGGTGTATATTAGTTCAAATAAGAACTGCACCCGAAGTAGTCGAGGAAGATATTTCACAAACCGATAGGACTATTGACTCTACCTCGATGCCGGAGGAAGTAGTAACACCAAGAAATAATGAAATTGTAAAGAAAGAAATCGAAATTCAAGAAAAAGTCCCCAGCGAAAAGGTTCCCACAGAGAGCGAACCTAGCAATATTCTGACTAAGGTCAAAGACATTAAAGTTACGGAACTAAGAGAAGAAATACCACGCACTATGACTACAATTGAAACTCAAACTGGTAAAAGCTTAATGTCTGAGCCGCCTTCCATGGCTGATAAATCTGTGATATGCGAGCCTCACGTGAAAATGACTCACGATGTATCTATAACTTGTGCTCCACCTCAGGAAGTTGAAGTACAAACTAGTGAGCAATCATCTCAGGAGGGAGAAGTATTAGAAAATATTCAAGTGAGACAAACTATATCGGATGGCCATGAAACGATTGAAATTGCTAGTCGGCCAGTTATTAGGAGCCAAAAACTTGACGAGCAATCTTTATTCGTAGATGCAAAATACGAAGATGACAACGAGCGTAAAGATACTCACTTAAATATTGTACACAGTTTGCCGCAATCATTCGAAACTGTTATGGTGGAACCCGATGAAACCACTACCGAAGTAGTAGTTGACGCTGATGGTACAAAGAGAATCATTGTAAAGAAAATTAGAAAAACGTTAATAACAAGACAGCAAATGGTTCATACACAACAACAAAGATCGCAAATACTGTCAGGTGATTTCCCACGTGAAACATCCTTTTCCCAAATAACATTAAAAGAAGATAAAGGTTCCACGTCCACTAATCTCGACGATGGTGGTGTTCAGCATGTTCAGTATCAAAGCTACGGGAGCCAAGTTATATCAGACATTCCAGGAAGTGAAGTGACTATTCAAGAATTTACATCTAAACCAGATATGATTATAACAATGAGTAAAGATATGAAACCTGAAGAGATTCTACAGCTAGCAAAAGGTGAAATAGAACCACAAATCCATACTTCATCTTCTAGTGTTACTGCTGTAGTTCAGCAGGTGACAAAACGAATAGTCAAAACCAGGCGGCGGATAATAAGACGTGTAGTTGTCATTGATGGAAAGGAGCACGTTACGGAAGAGGTTGTAGAAGAACCAGATAATGTGGAAGTGTTTGAAGAACAAATACCGCGAGTATCGATAAATGTTAAAGAAGGTGGAGTTCAATTCGAGGAGGTTGATGATACTGATGATAAGGGAGGCAAACCGCCAGGTGAAGATCCAGGATTTGACAAAGATGTTAAGAAAACCCAAACCGATAAACCTGAAACTGACTCAAAAGACAAAGTACCGAAAGATGAATTTCATCCTAAAGACTCGACAGTACACGAGGAGCTTCCAAACATTATGAAAGAATTCCTAGAAAGAGAAAGTAATGATGGATCATATGTAATTTTAAAAGAAACAACTCCTGAACGCACCGTCACAATATCAGAAACTATTAAAGAAATGCCAACAGAACCACTAGACGTAGTTTTTGAACCAGGATATCATGTACAAGAACCACATGAGGAACAAACTGATTTGATTAGTGGAGGTATATCTACAATAGAATCATCGTCAACGAAGGTTAACACGGTGATCCAAAAAGTGTCCAGAAAAATTACAAGAACAAGGAAACGCATCATAAGACATATTCAGATTATTGACGGCAAAGAACATGTTACAGAAGAGGTTATTGAAGAACCCGATGATGTTGAAATCATAGAAGAAGAACCAAAAGTCTCGCAATCTATTCAACAAGGACTGAAAACAAAACGAATAAAGATCATACGTCACGTACAAGTAATAGATGGGCGAGAGCATGTGACAGAACAAATTGTAGAAGAACCTGATGATGACCAAAAAATTGACTACGAAATACCTTCTAGTATTTCACAAATCGATCCAATGGAGGTAACAAACAAAGACACAGTAATTGTACAGAAGGAGGATGTAACATCAATAGACAGCAAGGCACCGATGGATACCCAAAAAGTAGATATTTTGCCTGCTGATCAAACAGGATCTGTAAAGGGTGTTACAGTACAGTTACCTAGAACTGAGATACCCGAAGGTAAAGAGACTGACAGGGAATTGTTTACGACGGAGGAGATAAAGAAACCATTAGATAGCATTATCGATACAACAAAGAACCTGATAGAAACAGAGATGCAATCTATGATGTCTAAAGTTCCTGCAGTAACAGAACTTGTTGAAAAGAGTGTTAGTCAAAAAATAACCGATCCTATTCAAAAAGTAATTATTCAAAAGACAGAGCTACCAGACATTCCACAAACACAAGTTGACGATACAACGAGCTCTCGAAAATCGGATGATGTTACAAAGGAACCGGTGAAAAAATTAGGCACGAGAGAACCAGAATATAAAACACCAGAACTGAAAATAAGTCACAAAGAATCAATCATAAGTATGGGTGATTCTTCAATTACGGAAGTAAAACCTGAAAAAGATAACGTTCTTGATATAACGCAAACTTTTATTGGAACAGAAATAGTTCATTCTACCTTATCTAAAATACCGCCAAGTGTGCCTAAAACAGTGACACCTATTGAAGAAAGTGTCACACAAAAACCTGTTGAACGTGAACAAAGATCAGAGACACCTAAAGGTAAAAAATCACCCGTCGTTTCACAAATACCCGTAGATGTCTCAGAAATGAAGACTGTGTCCACAACAAAAGTATCAGAAGCTCCGGCAGTAGAAGACGATATGACACCCAAAGAATCTACAGAAAAGATCCAAAAAGAAAACCTTCTTGATATAACAAAGACTTTAATTGGTACGGAAATAACTCATTCCACCGTTTCCAAAATTCCAGCAATTTTAACTAAAACAGAAAAAAATGCTGAAAATGGTGACGCAAAAAAATTTGATGAAGTTCTAGTACCGAGCAAAGACAAAGTTTCGGATATTCCACAAAAAGAAATTGTTGATACTGTGACCACTTCAATTACAAAAATAGATGCTACAAAAAAAGAGGAAATTGACATACCAGCATCTATCGAGCATATTAAAGAAAAATCTGCTTTAACTGAAACAACCGCTACAACTGTAACAGAAGTTGCAGACAAAACGGTTAAACCAGTGCATACTTTTAAACCTGATGACCCCGTAATAACGGAGGCGCATATTATTGAAACAAGTGTTCCATCGCCAACAAAGGAGGTATCAATAATTGACATAAATAAGAGCTTAATACATAGCGAAATAGACCACACAGCTATTTTGCAATCGCCTGTGAAAGAATTGGTTTCAACACAGATAACTCAAGTTATAACGGATAATGTTACAAAACAACAAGGGTCTCCTGTTGTACCGATTAAGTATTCCTCCAACGAGGTTGATAAGGTGGTGTTACCGGAATCAAAACGACCCGTTGAAGCCGTTGGTGGGGAAATTAATATAGAGCCTACAATAAAACATCCTGATTTAACACCAACGATTGCTGATATCACTCCTGAACAAGAAATCTTTGAGGAAGTAAAATCATATTATCCTATTGAAGAACCAATTTCAATATCTCAGGCAACAGTAATTGTACCTGTAAGTGAGACTAAATTAGATACGACTATTGAAGATACAATGAACCTTCTTGCAAGTGAAAGCGCTTCTTCTCAAGTGCCAGAGATAAAGAAGAAGATGGAAACCAGTGAAGAAACATCTGAAGAAAAGTCTGTTAAAGAACCTAAGAAATCAAGTTTAATCAAAGGGATTGGCGATTTTATTAAATCAAAAACAAAGTCAAAAGACAAGTCTGGGAAAAAATCTAAAAAGGAACAAAAGTCCGAAAAAAGTGACTCAGTTAGCTCTGGAAAAGAAGAAAAACCTTCAGTAAAAGACACAACTTCTAAAGAAACCATCAAAGATACCCACAAATTAGATCAGCCTGCAGTTGAAATTCCCAAGGAAGAAGTAATGACAAAAGATATGCCAGTTTTACCAAAGGATATTATCAAAGGTGCCGAAAAATTACAAGAGCCTGTAAAAGAAACTCCCAAAGAAGGTACTGTAAAAGACATGCCAGTAATGCCAAAAGAAACTATTGAAGTGACTGATACGTTGGATAAGCGGGTAGTAGAAACTCCCAAGGAAGCGGAATACCCTACGATAGAAAGTGAAAAAAGTGATTCACGTGATATTTTACTGAAGTTTATGGAAAAAGAAAGTCAAAAAACATATGTACTTGATGATAAGAAAGTTCCGGAGGAAATTGAAGAAAGGATTAAAATTGATGATTCTCATGAATCTGTTCAGGACACATACGATGTTCAAGAGCCAGAAGATAGAATTATTGTAATAACTGAAGACATACCAGTGACAGAATTATCATCATCTGACTTATCTACAACTGTGACTCAAAAGGTAACTAAAACTATTACACGAATAAGAAGACGAATAATTAAACATATTCAAATAATTGACGGTAAAGAACATGTCACTGAAGAAGTTACCGAGGAACCAGAGGAAATAGAAGTTATTGACAATGAACCTACAACACATGTTCTCCAAGAGCATGGAGTGAAAACAAAACGTATAAGAATTATTCGCCAAATTCAGATAATTGATGGCAAAGAACATGTGACAGAACAGATTGTGGAGGAACCAGGCGATGAATTCATTCCGGATTCAACAATAACAGCTGAAATTGATGTTCAGATCTCAAAACCTGAAATTACTACTGTTATTAAATCTGGAGTCATTGAAAAGACTGACAATATTGTTGATTTGACCAAGATGATGTTAGAACAAGAGAGTATTTCTTCGCAGCAAAACTTCCAGAGACATCCACCAACATCAACGTCGGCAGAATTGAAACTTACGGAACAAGATTCAAAAGCAACTGATCATGTAATGATTCCAGACACTAAGACTTCTATCGTTGAAGACACAGCAAAATTAGATCCTATTCCTGGAAAACGAAAACCTAAAGAAATTAACAAAGATCAATTGCCCGCAACCGAAATCCGAGACAAACTTCCTGCAAAAGAATCTGGCCAAAGTGGTGTTGATCATGAAGTAAGAAAAGATGTGAAGGCTCCTGAAGTTGTTGATAAATCTGAGAAATTGGAACCGGAATACACAGATAAATATGTACAAAAAGAAATGAAGAAAGATGAATTGCCCGAACCTGAAGTTCCAGAACAACCTGTTTCAACTGACAAATCTGAACTTTTCCAAATTTCATCTAATGGTAACATTAAATCAGACGTAATTCAAATAACACAGAAATTAATATCTCAAGAAGGTAACTTCCAAATTGAACAACCAATATCTAAAACTCCCAGAGAAACAGGAAAATTGGAGTTCGTTCCACATTTTGAAGAATTTGATACAAGTAAGATGCCTGAAATACATGATTTACAACAAAAACACTCGATGCCAGAAGTAGAAAAACAGACTCCAGCAGAATTGAGTGTTGAAAGCCTCGAAAAACTTAAAGAACCAATTTCAGAGAAACCTGTTATTGATGATGTGCAACTAATTGCACAACAAACATTAGAAACTGTTGTTGACACTATATCAAAGGACAATGTGATAATATCTAATTTGACTTCACCGATGCTAACACCCCAAAAAGACATTAAAGATTTAACGAAAGAATTAATTATGCAAGAAACTTCAAAAATTCAAGAATATATTAAAGTTGACACTGAAACGGGCAAAGATAATGTACCGAAGGTGGATGACATTCCAACCAAACAACCAGTACATAGCTTAATATTACAGGAACCACCCACTCAGTCGCCTGTGCGAGTAGAACCAGTCAAAACAGAAACAACATTAACGGAGACATACATTACTGAAACTCCTAAAGCTCCCGAACTTTCTTATGTGGAACAATTTGAACCAATTGTTAAAAGTTCGACTGAGAGTATTGATAAACTTGTACAAGGCGATGAAAAACAAGTGCCCAAACTAGAGCCTATGCCATCAGAAACTCTAGAATTTGTGGGGATTAAACCAAAAGATGCTGGAAAACCAGATGCTAAGTACGATATTAACATGTTTATTGAATCGGAACGACATGACACACATTTACGTAAAGACAAACCAGAAATATCGTTGTTTAATAATAAACAAGTTGATACCAAAGATATTAAAGAAATTACACCAGAAAAGCCACCCCAAACAACGGCAATTTCTTTATCTCTTACTAAACACGATGAAACTAAAAAATCTGAGCCTAAAGTTCAATTGGACATCACAATTGAAGAATCGAAATCTGTTGATCAACCCACTGTACTCAAGAAGGACGTGAATGTAAGCCTGCCAGCAGAAGTGATAGTTACGAAGGAGTATACAAAGACATCTAAGGAGGAAATTCCTAAAGATGATGATAAAACATCTAAGGTAGAAATTCCTAAAGATGATGGTAAAACATCTGAGGTAGAAATTCCTAAAGATGATGAATCCACCACTAAGCCAGTCACAGAAGAAGTAGTGAAAGATCAGAAACGCGGTAAAAGGAGAAAGAAACCTAAACGTCCATCTGAAGGCAGTGAATCAGTAGAAACTGAGTCACATACTGAAACAGAAAAAAGTATTTTAGATACTGATAGTTCTTCTCTGAGCCACTATGTTGAATTGCCGAAATCGCCGACTGTAGAATCTCCGAAGCCTTCATGTGATATAACGGAACCAACAGTAGAAGTTAAAGAAATTGAAATTACTTCCCCAATTATAGATTCGGAACAAACGGTTGAAGAACAAGGGTACGAACCTGAAGACGTATCTTTAGGCCCTATTCTAACTCCCGAGAAAAAGAAAAAACAAAAGAAACGTAAATCTCATGCAGTAAGCGAAGAAACGATATATCCAAAGCAAACCACTACGGAAGAGGATACAACTATTACATCTCCTGTCGAAATGGCAGAACAATCGCAAACCCAGAAAAAAGTTAAGAGTAGAAAGGGTAAAAAGAAACCATCTAGTGAACCTGAAGCATCTTTGGCTGAACCAGAAGTCAAGCTTGAGAGTCCGAAAATAGGTCATGAAGTAGTAGACACGTCACCTCGCGATGAGTCCTATCACACGATGAGTGAAACTTCAGACATAAGCACTATCAAGATCGTAGAAGAATGTATTGGCAGTAGTCCAGAAGTTATTGAAAAAGAAGTGCCTACCACAGTAACGTTCCCTGTTCCAGTTGTGGAAGAAATTCCCACTCAGGAATACTCGGTACAAACATCCCCAGAGATAACGGAGTCAGAAAAAGAAGAAAAATCAGAATATGTTAAGCCTGAGCTGACAGACACTGAATTACAAACGTCGCCTACTCCCGTTAGTGAAATAGTAATTCAAACTTCACCCATAGAAGACAAGGAGGTCCACACTCAAACATCGGAAGAAGTCACTATTGTAGAAAAAGTTGACCTCTCAGACTCTCAAATTCAAACTAGTAGACCAGAATCGCCAGAACAAATCATAAAGTCTGAAGCTACTACTCAAGTAATACCGAGAGATATAACAGTACCTGATGAGAAGTTTTCACAAACATCCACACCGGATGAAGACTCGAAGAAAGAAGTACAGGATGTTGTAACAGAATCTCGTGAAATGCAAACTTCACCTTTGCCTCAGGTTCAGAAAGATGAAAAGAGCACTGAAATTACAATAGAAACTAGTGATACGGATATACAGACGGTAAAACATGATATTGTTGATCAAGAAACATCTACTTCACCCGTCAAAGAAAAAGAAGTAATTGAAATCAGCATACAAACTCCAGAAGTACCTCTGGTAAGTACATCGACTCAGTCGGAGGAGCCAGAATTACCATTAGAGCAAAAACCTGATAAAATTGATGTTATAAAAGAACAGACGCCGCCTCTGCAACTACACTTGGCTAAGAGAGAAATAATAACGATTGATAGCACTCAACAAACTTCACCAACATTCCCCGAAGAATACCGACAGGAACCTCAAGAGGAACCTAAAAAGGAAATTATTACTGTCGACAGTACCCAGCAGACTACGCCAAGGGAAGAGGCCCCCGTGCCTGTTCCCGCATTAGAAATTACCCGTCAAGACATTATTACTAAAGATGGATCGCAACAAACTACGCCACGAGTAGAATATTTTGAAGAATCAGTCTTTACTCCTGAACCAAGTACTACTAAACAAATGGTATGTACTATGGACAACACCCAACAAACATCTCCTAGGGTTTATTCGGAAGATTCGATATCAACATCTACAGATGAACCTTACGAAGTGCATTTACGTGCCCAAATTTCCATTCCACAAGCTACTACCGATTTCATTGATATGGAGCGCCAGGCGCAAGAGTCGCCACAGTCCATTTTGGGTGATAAACATAAACAAAAGAAAAGAAAGCACAAGAAAAAGGCAGAGTCACCTTTACAGTCCCCAGGAAGTCTTTCGGATCCTATCAATGCTGAACTATCCATTTCAGTAACACCGACAAGTGACGATTTATCTAGTAAGGACACATCTTCAATAGATGAGGGTATTTCTCACCTAGCCAGTCCTGTTTTACCAACAAGACAAGAAAAAGTAATTGCTCAACATAGACCTACATACTCCGATGTGGTTCAAAGATCTAAATCTAAATCACCATCACCAAGCAAATCTATTGTACCTAAAACAGGCAAAGCTAAATTGATCGATACTCTTGAAAAACGGACTCAATCAATTTCAGATCTTCCAAAAGTAAGACCAGATGATGCCATGACCGTAGCCCTTATAGAACCTTCAGTAGAAAAATCGTATGACCTCGTGGTTAACAAAGAATTGGATGAAGTTAAGAATGCTCTTGCAAACAACGATCCAGAAAAGGTTGAAAGGAGCATAATCATAGTCATAGAGACAATTTCTATATGGTTGGAAGAAATTCAGTACAAAATTCAAAGAGACGTAGTATCTGGAGGTAAACCAACAGACGAAACAATGCGACTTAAAGCATTAGAAAGCTACGTTCAGAATCTAAAAGAAATCATTTATGTCACCGAAGTGAATGAAGAGATTATTACTTTGATTGAGACGTTAACGCGACAAGTGAGCGCAGTTAATACTTTGAGTAATCAAAGCTCAGTCAAAGTGAAGGAAGTAGAGTCTGACTGGGCCAAATTTTTGGATGATATCGAGAAATTACATAGTTCTATTGAACGAGCGAAGAACGGATTAGACGAGTTAATGTTATCAGAAATGCCGGCTAATCAGAAACTTGATGCTCTCGATAAACTTGAGTCCGATAATGCAGATCATTCCGACGCCGTTAAGAAATTGTTCAGGAGATATAGAAGTCTTGTGGAATCAAACCCAAAGAGAGAATGCCCTCAGAAGTTGTTCATGAGCGATGATGATATTAAGCAAATTGAACGATCCATTAATCTTGAAAGGGATCGTGTTATGCAACTAAGTTCATTAGCCGAGGAATACGAACAAACGCTTCAAGACTTTGGACAGATTACTGAAGTGGCTGAAGCATTACTAGATGGAAAAATCATTGTGTCTAATTTAGACCACCTTCACGAAGAAATACAAAAACATAGGAAGTTCTTTGTAAACTTAAGCCATTGTAGAGCAATCCTAGAATCTTTAGAAGATAACTTGGACTATGAGACAAGAGCAAAATATTCGGCTCTTCATAACTCGCTTCATGACAGGGCTACAACAATCATAGACAGGGCTGCCGGACGAGCGCAACAAATGACACTGGCAGCATCGAGGTGGGGAGTGCTAGATCATGGAATGAAGGAAGAACAGCAGTGGCTAAGTGTTGCTCAACAAAGAATTCCTGATCTAACCAATGTAACGTCTATGGATCACGAGCAATACATTAATTTGTACCAGTCTATCAGTCTCGACGTTTCACATCACTACGCCAAAATGCTTCGCCTTTTATCAATAACAGAAGGCCTACAAAGTCTTATAGTGTGCTCAGGCCTTGAAGCAGAGTGTTCTCGAGCTCTGGAAACGTTATTAAAGCTTCAGGATGATATAGACTCAAGACTAACGCGTCTAACGGCGTTTAGAGAAAACTGGGTAACATACGACCTTCTAATTGATAGAATCGAGAGTTGGATGAAGCTTGCAAACAGGGAATTAGAACACATCACACCCGACAACATTACGACCACCAGTAATTTGCGACGCTTCTGGGAATTAAAGGCTCAGCACGAAATGCATAACAACCTTAAGAACGAGTCTGGTGTCCAGTTTGAAAAAGCATTAGAAATCCTTCCTGTATCTGATGAAATGGTTCAAAGACAATTTTTCTCCAAAATTGAAGACAAATGGCGTGACTTGTCCGATCGGATTGGCAATATTCACTCTACGGCGATCCAGAACATTTCTGACCGTGACGTGTCCTCAGGAGAAAAATTGAATATACTTGAAGAGGAATTAAGAGAACTTCGCGGCGCCTTGGATGGTCTAAAAGGAGTCATTAAGAACGAGGATGAGCTGAATCTTTACATTGAAAGGCTACAAGTTATGACTGGTCGTATAGATAGGATACAAAATGAGCTCGGTCGTCTCAGCTTACTGCCAACAGCCGAGTCAGATCGGTTGGGGGCGCTATTGACGCAGTCTGGTATATTGAATGACTTGATAGATGAGGAACTTGAGCGAAGTCTGCTACTGAAGGAAAAGATCGTGCAAGTTCAAGCTGGCATAGTGCGCTGTCAGAAGAGTCAACGACGTGCTCGGCTAACGTTGGAGGAGTGTGAAGCGGCTGAGCGGTTGGGCAGCGACGTGGTCGAGAGGGCCGCGGAAACCTGCCAACGACTGTTAGAAGACCTGGCGTCACAATGGCGGGATATTCTTGCCCTGAGACAAGCACTACACACTCTCCCAATAAGTCTACGCGTCTGTGTATCGCCTACAGGCGTAGAGAAGGACCTCTCAGCTTTGCAGGTCAGTGTTTTTCATATAATAGAGCAGAGTAGAGTATGCAATCATGTTAAGTATTGTTCTTAAGAAACAAATCTCGAGTAGGCCTATACTAAGTAACCTGTTAGGGTAAGTTTGTTTTGTTAACAAGTGTTTATCCTATTTGGAGTTAATCACAAGTACATTGGTACTCCTCATGAATGACATTATCGTTCGAACTATTTCGACATTATCGTACTATTAATACGAGGTGCATGCTATTTACTTAAGTTTACACCAAACGTATATAGGTTTTATTTCATAACAACATTTAATCAATACAAAACCATGAATAGTATCAAAACTTTGCTTTACAAAAATCTATGTTACAAAGCTAATTATGATTTCCATTCTCTCAGGAAACTCATGCGGAGTTGGAGACGGCGTGCAACGAGCTGAACTTGCGGCTGCGCGCCAAGGTGCAGCTGTGGAAGCGCTTCGAGCGGCAGCTGGAGCTGGTGCAGGGCGCCGTGCGGGAGGCCGACTACATGGTGGAGCTGCTCACCGTGCAGGGACAGGTCGACTACGACCGCCTGCTGAAGGCCACCGAGAAGCTCGAGGTGAGTCACTTTAAGTAACTCAATGTAATGAAAAAATTCTTCCATCGGACATTAAATAGTAATTGTTACTTTTAAGGGATCCATGTTAGGTTCAAATTGGGAAAATTTAACATTTACTCGTTTTCATTTAAAATATATTTGAGATGTACTTGGTCGTTGACTAGTTTTATTCTCACATTATGTCTTAAGATGAAGAGTGTATATGCCAAAAATATAAATAAAAATTTTTTAAACAAAAATAAAACCGACTTCAAAATGCACTAAAAAGTATAAAATAATTTAAAATTTTGATGT
>DWNR01001557.1:0-14779 GCA_018250455.1 Polygonus leo
ATTATTTTTCTACTTTTTAGTTTGATATGCTCTAAAAGCGTGTTTTTTAGTTTTTTTTTAAACTATATTTATTTTGGTATGCACTTAATTTTTTCACAGAAAGTGTAAATATATTACATGTACAAAACTATAAATGTTATTATAACGAACAAAAAATTAAGCAACGCCATTCATTGGTAACTCAGAGAGCTAAATATAAAACTACTAATTTCCAAGTGGTCACAACGCTTTATAGATACTGTACAGACGCCGTACAGGGTTCTCATTCCTGAAAGTTCTCAAAGGGTCCAGAACACTTCCATTGAGTGCCCCTCTCGCACTTGGCTAATTATTTTTTCTCAAAATCACAACATACACACACACACACACACATCTTCACGCCAAATCCCTAACGGGGTTGGCAGAGAATATCGAGTGCCAAACGGCACAGCTCTGACATACTTGCCTAGCTTCTTCCACTTTCATAACTCTCCTCATACTAACACGCCGATTTGGGAGACTCTTGACACATCCTTCAGACAGCACACGATCAATTTGATCATGAAATCTCAGTCTGGGTCACCTTAACATCACCACTGTAATTACAAATTGACATTTTAGGTGCTACGTTTAATTTGTCTCCAATGCGCCACCGGGTCCGGTCTGAAGCCGAAGGTGTTGGAGTACTACAAACGCGAGATAGTCCAAGTGTACGGCTTGAAGCACTGGCTCACTCTGTGCAACCTTGAGAAGTGCGGGCTACTGAAACAGCAGACTGGTGCTCGACAATACGCGGTATTAAGAAAGGTTTGTATAGGAACTTCATTGTTTCTTTAATACAGCATTTTCCCGCATTTTTTAATCCTTACGCTGACATATTTTACCCCCTCGAGACTAGCAATATTTCAGAAGCCAAGCCCATAATAAGCACATATCAGTTATTTATCATAATTATTAATTTGCTTTTCGGTAGGAAAGATAATATGATTTCTCATCACATTTGTAAATAAAAAACCTGAATATACCCTATATGCCACGCGGTAGAAATTGGTTAGACGGTTGTACGGGCGACAGGCGAACCATTAAAGTATGATACTGTAGACAAGAAGTGACTTTGCTCAAAGGTGCAATAACAGGCCAATTCTGATCCTGATGATTTTAGCCAATTCTGAATTAATACAAGGTACTAAAGATATTTAAAGATTAACTTAAGTTTAATTTTCCAGGCTTTACACCTAACTGCCGACGAATCAGAGTCGAAAGTAGATGGCTATTTGAATTGTAAATACACCCCACTGACCGTGCGCCTCGCTGAACACATCGCTAAGAACAAAGGATGGACTGGTAAGTTTGAACAATACAGGGTGGAATAAGCGAAAGGGACAGGGAGGGAAAGTACAAATAATTGTCTTAATCTTGCGAGTGTCACTAAAAACTAAGTAATATTTTTGGTAGTCGTTTTAGTTATTACTAAAATCGCCGTATCAACGTTCGATATGCTCTTCTTAGCATTTAAGAAACGGTCGAATGTGGGTAGAACTCGCACACTAAGAGTGTACAAGTGCGTAACTACTAATGAAATTAATGAAACTAATGAAATTGTTCGTTAAAATTTTAGACGAATATATACATGACGTCCTATATTATCAACATAGTAAAATAGTTTAGTGTTTGTTGTTGTAGCGACCATAATAGACATTCAGTAAAAAAAACAAGTGAAAATCGCGGTTTATGATATGTAACGAAGTCTTAGGGTCGAATTAATAAAGATAAATCTAGATCGATCTTGAGTGTGGTTTAAGTATTAGATAATGGATTGAAAGCCGCACTTAAGATGGATCTCGATCTTTATTTTACTTTATTAATACGGCCCTTAGTAATATGGCCCCATGGCATCCTTTCACTGTTTACTATGACTATTCAACTATGACCCACACTACGTCAAGCGCACTTATCAAATTCGGCTTATTTTAGTACAATTCAAAACGTACTATAGAGAGTAATAAATACCTATCAATTTAAATTTATCACACCATGACATTGATAACGTTTAGCGAACATTGCGCGGAGAGCCGTGTGGGTTTCGTTCTAAATTCCTGCATGTAAATTGCCTTTGTTCTGAATACTGGGTAGTGTGTACGAATCGTGAATCACTCAATCAGTGAATGTAGGTGGGAATAATATACTAGTTAGGAAAGTTGCGTGTTTGTTATGTCGTCATGATACCATGTGTTTGGACGTTTTTACTTTACGCCAACATTTTGTTTGTTGTTTTTCCTTGTCGTCGTCATTTGTTTTTCGAAAATCTGTTTAATTGGCATTCATTGTTTTTGCATATGACATTTTTTGTTATAAATTTATCTTGATTGTTTTTTTTATATATCAAAGAAGCTAGTCTATACAAATAATGTCTGTCTGTCTGTTTGTTCCGGCCAATCTCTGGAACCGCTGGACCAATTTTGACGGGACTTTCACTGGCAGATAGCTGATGAAATAAGGAGTAACTTAGGCAACTTTTATTTAATTATATAATATAATATGAACACGGACCGATTTCCACAAGGGGGGAGCCGCTTTCGCAGCTAGTTACAAAATATAACAGCAAAGTATCATTCATTTTATTACAAGATCCAGTTACTATCATTTGTATTCATTTACTAGCTATTCGAGTAAAAATTTAATGATAATTATCAGTAAATAAATGGTATAATTAAAAATAATATTGATACAGGCAAACCTATTTTGGAAGTAGATTAAAAAGTTATTGCTTTCGTCTATTGATAACGTATCAATGATGACGAAACGGTCAGTTTTCGACTGATAAAACATTTTATTGTAATCATTTTCTGCCAAATAGGTACAAGCTTTTTTATTTGACTTATATTTGTTAATATATAAACGAATTATTTTAGAATGCGATACATTTAATTGATGTTTGCCCTCGGTAGTAACTCCATTTGGCAGCATTCAGTTAGGTTTATTAATGCTTAATAATAATAATATACGGTAACCATTACCCTGACTTTTTATGGAATAAAAATAGCAGATTATGTAATCATGATCTAGCCAAGGTGACCACACTCACACATATATGTGACAGTGAGATCACCAATCACATAATGACAGCAACGTCTAATTAAGAGAGCCCTCCCCCAGTTTTAGGGAGACCCATGATGCATATTTTTTTTCTCAGTCCACCTGATGGTAAGTTATCACTGCCACCCATGGACATCAGTAATCATCCCAAGCACAATTAAACCATATCTACGTTTGATCACAAATGCGTTGCTACCCCTGAGGACTAACATGTTCGCCTCGCGTTTAAGTATAGCCGGTAACCACGCCTCTCTAAACTGAAACCGCTTCACGGAGGATTATGACGGTGGCTGGTGTACCTGCCCGTTCGAACTGAACGCGTTCTCATCTTGATAGTAGGGATATTAACCCTAGAAAGATAAACTTATTTTTTTGTACAGAAAAGATAAACAGGCGCCTCAGAGGCGCAACATTTTAAATACCGATTTATTTACATATTAAAATAAAAATACGTATTTTGTATATACCAATGAAATGTTACACTATTATTAAATAAATGAAACACAAATAGGTATTATTATTTGTTTATTTTAAGGAATCATGTTAAATTTTCAAAAAAGTAACAAAAATTAGAAATTTTTATAGTACTAACTAGTTTTAAGCATTTTTTTTAGGAATAGCTAACTTTTTATAACATTTTGTCTTACTACCTAATAAGTTACAATATAATCAGTCTCAAATCACAAAAAATACTGAAAAAATAACGAGTTATAAACATTTGTTGCAAACATCTTTTTTATGTTCGCCACATACGGTTTTTTTACATTTCGTACAAGTCATCTTAGACATTCTCTTTTTTTTTGTTGTACAAATGCTACAATAACGCCGCACTTTAGTTGGAGGTTCTTCATCAGTTTCTTGAGGAAGTTCTTGATTAGCCTGTGGTAGGATCTTCTCTATATTTTCTCTCAAACTTCTTTGCAAAGTAGGAATGCGCAATCTAGATCTCATCCACGGTGCACACAGTTCAAACGACAATTGTTTCATGTATTCTCTACGGTTCATTGGTTTTTCTTGTTTTGACAAAATATTGTGAGTGTAAATTATATAAGAATTGACAAAAGATATATTCAACATGCCATAAAACATTGTCATCGGCCATCTGTTAGTTTTCCTAGAACAAGACATCAAAGAACACATCTGATCAAAAGTATCGACACCGCCTTTAGTCTGGTTGTAGAACATAATGATCTCAGGTTTACCAGTTGTTGAATTTATTGCAGCATCTTCATCACACGATGACAACATATACACCATCTTTGAAGGCTTCGGCAAACCTATCTCTACTCATTACTGCCACATATCTTGAGCCCGTAAATGAACTGTCAAACAGCTCAACTGTTGATAAATGATTATCTTTCATCGCAGCGCTAAGAGTAAGCAGTCCTATGAAAGCTTCGATTTCAATAGCATTGGTGTCTGCAAATGTCAAACTAGTCATAGTATCAGAACGTTTTTTCGACATCTCTACATTGGTCCACTGAACAATTTCTTGAATGATTTCTTCCGTAATAAATAATTGTAAGCATCCAAGTGGTTCAAAAACGTTTCTACACATACGACTAGGACCTCTATTTGAGCGAACTATATTGATTGCAGCTGTTCTGCCACTAGTTTGCCCTTTAGAAGTAGCCCAAACATGCCTGTTCTTACCTCTGATCACTCTTTGCGGTGGGATTACTATGCGGTGGTCATGTCTTAGATTTTCAGAAGTTGTTGAGGTATCATTTAGGCTTTCTTCGATAACTTCGTCTATGTATTCGTCTTCGGAATCACTCTGAACGTCATCTTCACTTATATGGTCCTCCGTCTCACTGTTACTGCCATCCTCGGTCTCTTCATCTTCCTCCATCAAAAAAGAAGCAATTTCGCTTTCTTCCAACCGTTTTCTGTACGCCATGATGTTAAAACGTTCCTAAAAACCATTTAAATTAATTTAGTAATAATAAAATATCTTTATATTTACCATAAATACGTAATAATAGGTAAAAAGAAAAAAAAACAAAATCACTAATGAACGTGCAAAAGTTACACAGAAGATAAACATGCGCCTCTCGAGCGCAACGCAATGTCATAGCGGCGAAACTAAAGTACTTACCGGACAGCAGCGGTCGTCCCTCGGGCGTGTTGACCGACGACTGAGTTGGCTCGAAAACACAAGCGTAAACTCGCGCGGGTTAGAAAAAGACAGCGATATATCTGTTTCGCGGGCGCCTCTGAAGCGCAGTTTATCTTTCTAGGGTTAATAAATTTGTTTTGCCCAGTAGTCAACTATTTTCGTTTTTAACTTACAGGTCTGACCGACGTGCTAGGTTCCCTCCCCGGACCCTTAGTGGATGAGCTGCAGACCTTACAGCCACGCATGGTTCGACGGAATTCCATCTCAAGCGAGAATTCGTCTTCTATCGAGAACCCAAGAGTCATACTTGTATTTTACGTCGGTGGATGCACCTACCATGAAATATCTATGTTAAGGAATATAAGCCAGCAAGAGGACTCAAATGTAGAATTTTTTGTACTGACAACAAAATTGATTAATGGCAATACTTTCATTGAAGCTTTGATGGAAGCCGATTAACCTCATTAGTACTTCAATTTAATCAATACATTGAGGTACAATAATTGAATGTTAAAGACTTGGAAGTATGATATTGCCTTCGCTTGGAGGATCAGAATTACGCGGTTATCAATGTGAACAGAGGATGGGACTATAAAAAAACTAATGGAGATAATAAAAATGCCTGTCTAGATGAGCGTCCTTGGTTACGTGCGTCACTTTGCGTCACGGCGCAAACATAGTCCATTGTTCAAAATTAACAACTGCAAGAGTAATTATAAATATATCTATATGAATAAACGTTAAATATTATAAGTGGCACCACTAGATAATAGCTGAACGATTTTTTTTGTTTTAAAATATTCTTAGTCTATATAAAGTACATATACAGAGAGAAAAAAGTTGAAGATTGAAAAAAAAACTGCTTTATTCTGTATCATTTGTATGAATTTTGATAAATAAATCAAGAAAGGAAGCGTGTAATAAAATCGGAAAAAGAGCTGTGAGCATAGCTAGTTTCAAATTAATATAATTAATTAAGTTATCCTTCGCCTTTTGTATTATATCAGTTTCATATAGGTTAATGTAATATTATTACTGTATGAATATATATAAAGCAATTTAATAATGATTTATATAATATGCTTATAAAAATAAAAGAAAGTATACTTCAGTTTTTTCTTTATTTTTCCTCTTCTATGGGGAGGTAGATATCAAAGGGTTTACCTTACAGGATATTGACAACATATATAGTTTCCGCACAATATTTTATCCCTAAGGCCTGGTCTGCACAAGAAGTGTTTGTCGAACTAGAAAGACAATCATATGCAATTTCTTTCATGTGTTACTCCATACAAATTATTTATCTACTGCAGTTTTTACTAGCAATTGTTTGTCTTTCTCTCGGCTAGCTCTTCTTATGCAAAGAAGGCATAATCTGCCAAGGCACTATAGAGGATTAATTTAAAATATTGCTCTTTGCACTTATAGCACATCAGTTTCATAACTATTGAATTAAACACAAAATAAACCTGTTTTCGGTTTATTAAAATTTCATAATAATTAACTTGCATTAAATATAAATTTCATTTGATCGGTTTTAAATAAACTTACAAAAATCCTGCATGCTTACTCTCTATATATTACAATATTAAAGCTTTAGCATAATTAAAATAATTTCGTACAAACATACATACATAATTATAAAGAAACACAATGACTATTCTCATAAATATTCGTTACTCGTGTATTTTGTGATGTTGGATTTCTTTGGTGGGGTGATGTTAACACCAAATTTCTTGGCGAGACTGACTAACTTTTCGTTATCGTAACCAACATCTTCTTTATACGACCTAATCATTAGCGGCATTACGGTTTCTAGTAAGAACTTAAAGTTTGTCTGTGCATAACTCGATTCGTGTCCAGCTGAAAGTGATAGACGGGAATTAAATATAGCATAAATACATTCATCCACGACATCTACCATATCCTTTGTAACAATTTTTAGGCCAACTTTTTGCACCGTCAAAACAGACTGTACAAACCATATAGTACTACTTGACAAGTCCACCCACGTTTCGTTAATTACAAACTTAACTAAGACAAGGCCCAAATTCTCCATCTGCATTATAAACTTATTAACACCTGCTTTTGTGTGCATATTCACTGGAGTCCACTTATCTTCTGATACCTTGGTTTTCATGCAATCTACGATTTTCTCCTTATACTCCCGCAACGCTTTGATGATCGGTGTTCTTAAACAGCTGTTCATTTGAAACCTCAAATCTAAACCAAATTCACAGAAAAGTGTGCACTGATCTCGCAAACTCTTCACACAGTCTAACACTGAGTCTAGCGCACACTGTGGTGTGAAAACCTGTTTTATTATTTGACTCATTAAAATTCTTAACTGCATGCTCGCCCACACTATGAAAGCACTAATTTTATTCTTAGGAAATAGCATTATGAATTCGGTTAAGGCATCGCTTAATGAGCAGAAGAAAACTTCCCCCACCTGATTTACATAACTATGTATTGACCCTTCTAGTAGCACCGCCTTAACGTGAGCCTTAACTGTATGACTGCATATGTCCAAGAAGAGTTCACAGGCTTGACTTGTCATGTTAAACTTATTGAGTATTAGGACAGGATGTCTAGAAGACCGTAGTCCACCTCGTGGACTCCAGTTGTGAGTAACATCTAGCTCTTTTAACAATATTTCAGTCAAGGCTTTCTGTTTTAATTCTATTTTCTTTAAAATGTCACTTCTTTGTGGATGGTTTTTAAATTCGTCCGTGCCTAAGGTTTTTTGAGCTGATACCATCAGCTCGTAAGTTTTTTGAAAATGCCTCTCTACAATAAGTACATCAAGTTCTTCAGTCACGTCTGCAAGCCAGTCTGGCAATGGGGTTATCTGTGGTGAAGGAATCTCCTCCACTGATAGACTAGGAGACTCGAGTGATTCTTGCTTCGGTTTCTCTAATACTTCCTTCTTCTTTTGTTTGGAATTCTCTTTTTCGATATGCAACTTTTTCGCAACATCAAACTTATCTAGCCAATCCTTTTTAATAGCAAAACTGTTGCACTGAAATACCCTTGTGTCAGGGAAAGCTAGAACCTTAAATGCCTGCTTAACGGTACCCAAGTCACGAACATTTACAATAGCTATAGTGCTTATGGGATAACTTGTTTGAAACTTATACCTCATGGGCCCCCGTCTATTTGATATCCAAGAGGTCAACATAAGGCAGTCACTGAATAAATATACGTGCATCCTCTGTAAGGCAGTGTTCTCCTCCGCGTCGATTTCTAAAAGGTCCCCTTCGTGTAACAAGGTTCGTTCGGGAACGTCCAACAGATTCATACAACCTTCAACTTTTTCTGAGATAAGCGTCAACTTATTCTTTCGCTGCTCCTCAGCGCGTTCGGCTTCTATATCGTGGTTGTCTAAAGACTCCCGCGATATCGTATTATCATTGCCCAGTACAGACGCCTGCGATAAAGTTGTGAGAACTGTTCGTTGCTCGCTCAGTAAGTGTGACAGCTTGTACATTTCGGCTTCTAGGTGGGATATTTCTGTTGCCGTTTCGATAAACTGCATGTGGTTCTCGTAGACATTCTTCTTGAGGGCACTGGCGGTCTCGTCAGCTAAAGTTTGAATTTTCTCTTTTTGCTGGAAGAGCTCCTCCCCCCCGACACAAGACTTCGCCAGCTCCTTCACGTATCGGTCGGGCACAAAATCTGGCACCGCAAACTTCTCCATGTTTATATCGGACATCGTTTCGCATATAAACAAGATATTTCGACGATTATTTTATAATAAAAAATACTGTCTCACTCATCATTCGTATATCGAACGACAGGACGTATCAATCAACCAACATATCAAATGTCAAGTCAAACATAATGTCAAAGTAACGTTTTGTTGTTGCTAGTTGTCACTGTAGTAACATATAGTGTTGCTACTTCAAATCCAATAAAAGATTTTACTACTATAACAAACTTGTCTAGACTCTAGCTAAACGAGTGTGCTACATCATTGAACAGTGTACTCCAAATTGTACCGTTAGTTAACTGTTAGCTAGTTCTAATCATTTGCAGTATCATATATAAAACGAAAAAAGAAAATATGTTGTTTTTTTTTTTGTTTTAATATTGTTTACACTTTAACCTACACCTTTCCAAGTGTAGTCACATGTGTAACCATACGATGCGTGCGCTGCAGCGTTGCAGGTCGGTACTCCACGCTGGTAACATTACTACAATCAGACTCTCATCATGTTTAAAATGACCGCTCGACGCAACACGCGTCATGCGAGTCCTTAAAGTAACTTATATAACAATAAAAATGCAATTACCTTCTTAAATAACGTTTCATTCAATTTAAAAAATTAAATATCAAATCATACAACATATGCTATTCCCTCTTAAATCCCTTATATGTAGGTTCCCCTATATCGTGTGTACCCAATATAATTATGCCCAAACACCACCCATCCAGAACAGATATCAAAATTCATCATTGAGATTATATTGGGCCGCGATTTGAACCCGGGAACTTCTACCTGTCTGTCAGACCGGTAAGATGACCGCTGCACCGCGCGAGTCATTGATCTATTAATGCAGTTCACAGGCATATTATATGAACAATTATTATTTATAATTAATATAATTAAATTACTTAATATATGCTATATACTATATTATATACTGCTGCTATATAATATATTGCAACTATATTCCCCTTTTTTCCGCGTGTTAAATAACATCATTATTTCTTTAAAGAAATAGGCTTAAAACTTCATTTAGTAGGTACTTATACTCTTTTAGTCGACTAAAAAGGCCTCATAAAGCAAAATTTAAATGTTTTTTTTGCCGTTTGGAGTAGGTATATAATATATAATGGAGAAGATAGGACCGATTAGTTAAACAGGGTGTGAAAATGTAAGTCCTCAAGGGAAATCTATGGTCGACCTAGAATACAATTTCAATTCTAATTGTATGTTGGGTTGAATGTAGATACGCATTTGCAGCAGTGGCCATACTAGCAGGTGGACTCCAGATGACGTTTCGTACTTTAAAGTTGTGTAAAGAAAATTAAATACAGTTTTAAGAATCAAATCTTTATTGCTTAATTGTTAATAAATTATTTTTTTGAACCAACAATGTTAATTCTGGCAGTGTTATTCCTTCTTCTCCTCCTTAATGTCTTCTTTCTTCTCTTCTTTAATTTCTACCTTTTCGGGTTTCGTTTCTTCGGTTTTGGTCGCTGGCGCGACATAATCAATGGCGATCTGGCCTGGTTGTTCTGGTTCAGGAGTGACGGTGAAGTTGCCGTTGCGTTTGTACCTGTAGTACCGGGTCGACGCTACCTCGGAGGGGGTCTGGTAGCAGTTTACGAGGGCATCACCGTGACGACCTAAGGAGATATCAAATTGAGGAAATTAAGTATGAGGATAGAAAAATACAACTTCAAGTCATTCAATTGAGCTTATTTGACAGATGGTAGAATTCGTGTAGTTCGACTCCTTAAAGCATTTCTTGCGTTTGGGTTTGGAGAGGCGTGGTTGCCGACTTTACTTTCGAACGAGGGGTTTACGAATATCCTCAGGGGTAACAACGCATCTATGATCGAACTCAGATACGACCAAATCGTACTTGAGAATGATAACTAATGTCCATGGGCGGCAGTGGCCGCATACCGCCAGGTGGTCTACGTGCTCGTTTTCCACCTTTATTCGATTAAAAAAAATCATAAAAACTATCGTAAAAGTTATGGCATAAGAAGTTAAGGCCTTGTTTCTTGACATAAATATTCAATGAAAATCTACATCTAATATCTTCACCATCATATGTATTTAGCCTCATTTAGTTTTCGATTCAAATATTTTCAACTGAAGTTATAAAATAATTTAAAGTAAAACTCACCATTAGAGCATGTGCACACTGCGATGTGTCTGCGCGCCATGCACACTGCGCCAGAACCGCACTGCGTGTTGCCGAGGCACGGGTCTGTGCACTGGTAGCCGACGCACGCAAGGTGATCCGGACATTGGGAGTCTAGCTCGCACTCACCCTGCATACATAATGATATACTATTAATACTCTATTCACTAAGGCGAAGCTAAAGGAAGGGAAGGGTTAAGTTTTTTTGCACAGAAAATTTTATTTATGAGATGCCAATTGATAAAAATTAAACAGGTTCGTTATTATAGTCTAGATGACATAAGCGTCATTATTCATTTTTTTTTAATTTCATCTCGTTAAAATCGGTTAATGTTTTGATAGAGTAAAGGTATGTCAGTCATCATCTTTTCATTCACCCACCATGGGGAGGACTTTTGAGGCCCACTACTCGATGAAGACGAGAGCCTATTTACCGCCACTCCAAACGTTCCTTTTCTCTATGAATCCAGCGCTTTCATAAATTTTTGTTTACGTGGTGGATTATTATCTTATACCTTTAAACGAGCAATTCTTGTACAATAGATGGCGCTTCTCATGCTAAAAATATCCGAGCGAAACTCGGTCGCCTTGCTAGTTAGATCTTAATGGAAGTCTAAATAGCAATCTTCTGTGCGTATAATCAAGGACATGCAAAGTAATCGTTAAATATGATCCAGATAGAAAGAATAAAAAAAAATATAGACTAAATAAATCTGCAGCTCGATTTAATAATCCTACATACCTTTTCGCAAGCAACGAGTGCGTTTCCTCTGTATCCTACTGGGCAAGTGCACACGGGACGCTCG
The DNA here is from genome assembly GCA_018250455.1 of Polygonus leo. Classification (NCBI taxonomy): domain Eukaryota; kingdom Metazoa; phylum Arthropoda; class Insecta; order Lepidoptera; family Hesperiidae; genus Polygonus; species Polygonus leo. The sequence goes on from DWNR01001557.1 coordinate 11,884, forward strand.
GCGCCGGTGCGGTCATGTCCCGGGGTGCATTTAGCGTTGGTACCGCAAGGGTTGGGCTCACAGAGGTCACCTTTAATAAAAAAAATACATTTAATTAGTATTTCCAGAATATCATAATGTTTTTGTGTAAGATTATATTATATACATTGAAAGTAGAAACATTTTCTGATCCACTAGTCAACAAAACTAAACTTTCAATATGAAAGATGTTGAAGAGTTTTTTGAGAATAGAACTAATCTATACAAAGACTACAAGAAAGGTAACTTACAAAGACGCTCAAAATATTGATTTTGTTATAATTTTATTTATAAAGTTTAGTTAAAATTAAATTGATTTAATTTTAACAGTATTGAAAGCCCTGATATGCCTCAACAAAGCATATTTAACAGCTTTCTAAATTAGGACGGAGCTCTTAATATTTTATTAATATACGGCAAAGATTCATATTGACAGGTCTTGCCTCTAAACTTCTAAAACCTTTACAATCAAGTAACTATCTATTTAACACAAATCAATTCAACTAGGTAGGCAACGTCAATTATCTCAAATCTATTCATAAACAAATAACTCACGAGCTTCGAACGGCCGGCAGAAGGTGAAGGGATCGCCAGTCATGGTCTTAGGGCAGGAGCACACCGGCGTCAGTCCGCGGAGGTTGCAGTCAGCGTTCACACCGCACGCGTTCGTGCAGGGATTGATGCACGCGTTGTACACACACGCGGGCTTGTAGCTCGGGCACTCGCTGTCGGACGTGCACTCCGCTGAGCAGATTTTGTAGGGGTCTCCGTGGTAACCCTAGTTATGTAAATATAACAACGTAAATATTTGTATACCTTATCAGTTTATATTTTTATACAACATCATGTATTATTTTACAATTAATTTGGCTTGGTTATTTTACAATTTATTTGGCGTGGTTTGGTTTAGTATGGCACACTTATTATTAGGAAGATTTTCGTGAATATTTTTGTTACTAAAACTTATTTTATCTAGTAGACTTATAATAATTACAATGTTGTCGTTCTCGCTATGCTAAATATCTATACAAATGAACGTGGGAGGTTAATAGATAGATAAAGGTTAATGGCGAATGAACTTAGGCTTTTGCGTAAGCCACATTAATCTTCACATCAGTCGGAATAGTGCGGGTAAGATTCACAGACTAGTCAGACCACAGATATATATTAATATATCTGTGAGTCAGACTAAGCGTTCCCACTACTACTAAACAAAGATATTGCGGCCGACAGATGGAGCTGTACTATAGTATGTTTTTAGCGTAGGAAGAAAACAGTTTAATAAAAATGGTTAATAAAGAAGTAACTTTTAATTTTTTGCGATTTATCGCCAATGAACGGATGTACCTACGGACAGCGATGAGCAGAGACTTAATAATAGCGTTCAGTTAGTACCCCTGGGAAGTGGATCTCTTAAAACTGAACACAGTTAAACAATCTAACTTTTCTGCTTTTAATCCTGATACTCACTCTTGGACACTTGCAAACAGCGCGGTGCGACGCAACAGTTTCGCAGTCAGCGTTGACGCCGCAGTCGCTGCACGGGCTCACACACTTGAAGTCACGGCACGACTGGTGCGAGCCGCAGTCGTAGTCCGACTCGCATTCATGCGTGCAGCCGCTGAGAGGACTACCCTGTTGAACGCACAAAAAGATTAAAAAAAAAAAAGAAAAATAGGAAAAAAGTAAAAATCCCAAATTTCTAATAATCTTTGTCACAAACCCAATTCGCTTTTCCACACAATCTGTTCCTAGCTCCAAGTTCAATCCTTTCAATCAAATATTGACGTCCAACCTAGTCCTCTGAGGGAGGAGGCGAAGGACGTCACCTGGTGTCATGGCAAACCATTCATGCAGGATTAGACTTTCTAGTAACCGATCCATATAATTAAACTCGCGAAGATAATTATTTATGAACTGAGGAATGGCTTTGGCATTGCATGGAAAGCTGCACGATTACTAAAGGTTTTTTTTTCTCTATATTTAATCAGTAACATAATTTTAGTCAAATTTTGTGCTGGCATAACAAGGACTGCGGGGTCCCCTAGTATTAATATATACCTCACGCTCATTATACCTTTCTCCTACAACTACCATTCCTTTTTCCGAAGTGGAATAAATAAGTATTATGGACTCCATTTTACACAGCTACAATCAGTCGTAAACATTAGTTAATGATTGATCATTAGGCCCCTTATTCGTCCCTGGTGCGTTCCACTGGAGATCCTCCCAGGCGCCGAAGTCTCTAAGCTTATAGGCCTTCTCATTCAATCATCACAATTACTTATGACACCAATTACCAAATATGATCAAACTAATTGTTCCATGTTGATTTTAAATTGGCGACTTGTTCATGTTTAATATACGGAAAACATAGCCGTTTCTATGACCATCAAAAATGATCAAACGTTTTAGTGAAAACACCACAAACCCTGTATCCAGGAAGGCATGTGCAGATAGCCTGGTTGTTGGCGACGTGGCATTTGGTATTTACTCCACAAGGCGATGGATGGCATGCTTCCTCTGTAAATTAATTATATACATGCATATTAAAATCAACCATTAAAATACATAATAAATTCTTTAGCAACGTGAAGTGAATACGGACACTTAAATGAAATTATGTATAACATATTATATCAAATACTCCATTGTCATCGTTAATGATTTCCTATTTGGTTTTTATTTTTGTGAAATATCCGAGGTTTCAAAGGGATCTAGTGACTCTGACGAAAATAACCCTAAAAGATGATGTATCAAATTAATTTTTATAAGAATTTAGGTATATCCTCCGTATTGCATGTTTAAGGCATTTAAATATGCAATACGGAGGAACTTTTAAATAAATACAATTGTAAATTTAAAAAGAAGGCATACG
>DWNR01001558.1:0-14777 GCA_018250455.1 Polygonus leo
TCGCTCATTCCTACGGGAAATTCAGTAATATTTTATATGGCAGAACAACGTTTGCCGGGTCAGCTAGTGTATGTATAAATAAATACTTTTTGAATATTCATTTTATTCGGGTTGAAATAGGAGAGCAAAAATTTGCATAAAACCTATTTTTGTCTAATAACAATTACGCAGACGAAGTCGCGAACTAAAGCAAGTTTTAAACAAAAACTTACTGAACAAGCAAACAAGTTTTTGCTTCGAATTTCGCCTCGTCGGGACTTAAAACAACATAGAGAAATTCTCGGAACTGAAATAAATGTGCTCGTCCATTCAATTTAAAATACTGATTGACGAATGGAATTTTGTTGTTTAAGCGATACAAGTTTTATAACACGAGTAATTAAGTAGTGGATTCACAGATATATTATATTAATATATCTGTGAGTGGATTCAATACGACGTAGATTATGACAACATAAGACACTAAATATATAATATTTAAAGTAAAAATGAGTTAACAAACGATGCGTTTTATAGATATAAAGAAAATAATAAAGAGACACATAACTGATTAACATTTTAATATAAACGATGAAAGGCATAGGAAACTTATTCCTGTAGACTATAAGGTGATGAGGTGAATGTTGCCAAAACGGTAAAGTCAAGTCAATGACCACGGACACTACATGATATGAGCTACAAGCTGCAAATACCGTAGTGACTGTAACTAATACAGTCACGCTAACAAAGCCAATTTGGGACAACGAGCCTACTTGCAGCACTGTCATGCGTTTTCAACCGTAAAATTAATATTAATCTCCTTATACAATAGTCAACTGTCCCATCTCACTGTATCTATCCGTTTCTGTCTATATTTGAATGATTCATGCCAAGTCGCCTTGCCAATGCAACGACAACGACCTTTTTAGGAAAGTATGTCGATCAATATGCTAATTTTACTTCCGCCATATTTCTTGAGTCAAGGATTACTTTGAGAAATATCGCAGCTTCGACATTGCGAAAAGTGTTTAATATTGAAGTAATCAATTTTACTTGAGTATTAACCTCATAATGTAAGAGGAAGCAAGGAAGTTTCACCTTGACAAATGCACGTTGTTTACACATACCGTCTAGTTTCTGGAATCGCTTAATAATCATGCGTCCAGTCAACTGACCCGAACGTTACTAATTGCAATTCACAGACAGACGGCCGACAGAGAGACAAATTAACAGTCGGACGGATTAAAAAGTGAAACTGAATAACAGCTTATGCACCTACTTTTTCTAAGAATCAGTAAACATGATATATTTTAATTATATACGTCTATTTATTTTAATATTTGAAATGTTTTGGATTTAGTGAACAAAACATCTTGAAAACCTTGTTTATCTCAAAACATATCTTTAAGTAATATTTGCATTGCGTGATAAGCAAACAACTGTACATTTTATCATGTAATCTGATTATGACGTAACAAGTATAGACAAGAGGTAAATTTCCCGATGTGGTTGTTGATTGGGGAGTATAAATAGAACGTCGGGCATCCAAGCCGGCCGCATGGACAATGGATTCCGTAGACGAGACGCGTTCCATATGGATGAACCGGTACAGGCATGATTGCATTCGGGATGCTAGCCGATAACCCTTTGTAATAAACTAACTGGCTCCTATAATTGAATTACAATAGGATCATTAATTGTAGCGTGGAGGTTCTAGATTGTTTTTTTTGTAATGGGTAATAAAGTAGGTTTGTATATGAGTGACGTGAACATGTTTTTGCCATAAATATTCTTTTTTTTACTTAGCCATTAGCATTATATGACATTGAACATTCATTGATGTCTATTTCTGATTTTATTATAGTAAAAAAAACTCTTACCACGAGTAATTCTATAATCTTGGTATAACCACCTATAAGACAATTGATCTAATGAATATCTTCGTCTGACTTTCGTGCAGTAGTAGTAAGTACAAACAAAGACTTCAAACAAATAGTTACAATAGTTACATACAAATATAATAAATAATCTTCTCTAACTCTGGGATAGATGCAATCCTACGGAGCAAAGAAATGTGCCTTATAATAACACACAATAAATTGGTTGTTATATGATAGCAAACCGTTGATTACCAAAACCACTTTGAAATATTACAAAGTGGAACATAGAAGTGGCAGTAAGGCGGCCGGCGCGAGATATCATGGCTCGAGTGCTATATCTATATCTGCGATGCCGGTAATGACGTCGTTGTTGGAACCGAGTCGCGTTTAAAGCGTAGTTCCCATGAGAGTTAGCTGCTAGTGCATACTCAAAAACCATGTCAAAAACTGAGACAGTGTTTGATGAAAGTTTTATCTTTTGCTAAGTGTAATTTTTTGTGATGTGAATTTTTAAGATTTTTGGGGCAATCTATTGGTACTAGTATTCGCGAGTAACAACCGAGAGCTGTAAATAGTAATGATATTCAAGCTTTTAGGCTTTAGAAACGATATACTAAACATATCTTGGCAAAAACCATTATAGCATATCAATCTCATTAACAGCAAAAAGAAGAAGAGTCCCATCTCTCATTACTTTTTGTTATACAATTGATTATCGTCAAATAGCTGACGAGCAGGCAGGCCATCTAATGGTAAATAGTCACTGTCGACATCAGTGTAATAAATGTACTGCTGTATGATAGAAAACCGTTGATTACCACACACCACTTTGAAATACTACAAAGTGGAACAGAGAAGTGGCAGTAAGGCGTCCGACGCGAGATATCATGACTCGAATGCTATATCTATATCTGCGGTGCCGGTAATGACGTCGTTGTTGGAACCGACTCGCATTTAAAGCGTAGTTCTCATGAGAGTAAGCTACTAGTGCATACTCAAAAACCATTTCAAAAACTGAGGTAGAAAGTGAGATGCTAGTCTTATCTTTTGCGATGTGTCATTTTTGTGATGTGAATTTTTAAGGTATCTGGGGTAATTTATTGGGAGTAATATCTGCAACTGACTACTGCTGTACATAGCAATGGTATTTAAACTATAAGGCTTCAGAGATGACATACTTAAAGATATCTAAGCAAACTGGTAAAGATAAATATTTAAAACTTCAGGCATATATTATATAGGACAGCAATCTAATTCGAGGAAATCACCCCGAAGTCATACATTGGAGAGATATAAAGTGGAATGTTTCATTTAAGTATGTTTGTCTCTCTAGCTACACTCTAAAAACAAAAACGCAGCAGCACTTTACACAGTTGTATATACAAAGAAAAAACAATTGGCAATGATCCTCCCGCAGGCGATTATTATATGCCTCCTACGAACAAAAAATATTTAATGACAGGTTTCCAATCATGTTGTGAAAAGCACGGAGGCGGTGAGCTTGTTTTTAATATGAATTACGGATTAGAATCAGTTATTGAGGACCAGATTTCTAAACTCGTAAGTGTTTGTGTAGAAGTGGCACTGCCATAAGACGCCGGGCGCGAGATATCGGCTCCGGCGTTATCTCGACAGCTGCGCCAGTAATGACGCCGTATTGAGTCTCGGGACCAACTCTTATTCAAAGCGAATCTCGCATGAATAAGGGTTTCAATCACGTGCTCAAAGGGACTCACTTAAGCGCTTTTGAGTGTTATTTCATTATGAATCATTATAAAGCTTTATATTCAATCAATGTAAGTCTTTGCAGTTACATTAAGGTAAATTTTTGACGCAATGTTTAGATGTAGACTTAGAGTTTTCATATTCAAATATTATATTACAATTGTTAATATGCACGTTATTCATTGAGATTTTTACGAGTACTGAAGTACAATCATAAATGTGACTTGGTTCCGAAAAGCCATAAATCCAAGACAAAATTAGATCACTGGCATTCCAAAGTCTCTTGGCCTTGAAGTATAATGAATTACGATCGGGTCTGGCTTTGAGAAGATGGATGTTTAATCTATTCCAACCTGTCCACAGTTTTATACATAGATGATGAGAAACAAAGGAGATTCTACTGTCGGTGAGTTTAAAGTAAAATGTTTTATTGCAAACTCAAAAATCTTACACTAACAATCTAAACACTACTATTGGTAATGAATGATAATTTAATTGTGTAGAAGCTAGGTAGCAGTGGTCCCCTAAATCTCTTAGAAGCAGCAGTCTAAATATTAGTGCATACTTAATACGCAGTCTACGCACTCTTGCGCGGTATATAAATCTTTATACAAGTAAAAGAAATAACAAAGTAACATTAGTTAAGGGTGCAAGAAACAATTTTGTTGCTCTATAGGAACCTATATTTCGTTTTGTATGGCAGACTAGAGTTGCGTACCGGCCCTCATGTTATAGAATTTTTAGCGCTGTCTCGCCATCATATCGTAAATTGGCATTTCATAACGTTTAATATAAACTACGTAATTCATTTTACGGAAAAGCTAGCGTACATACTAATTGGAGCTAGCGTTTCACGCGTATTACAGACAAAGATGCAATTAACTGAAATAGGTGTTATACGGAAAACAGTTCAATTTGTTACACTTGCGCTATATGTATTTCTTATTTGCAATTTATTAAACAATAAGCTATGGAAAATACTTGAAGAACTTTTGGTCAAAAAAGTAATTGAGTTCGGTTCCTTCAAGTAGTTGAAGACTACATTATAGTATAATAATTATAATTAACCTTTGAATACACTTGTAAGGCACTCAAAAAAGTGAGATGCGAGCAACAGAATTAATTAAACGGTACGACACATTGTAAACTTCGACAGATGATGTTATTGATGGATTCTTGATGGAATGTCGGCAAAAAATTGGAATATAGACCAGGCAATTAGGCAGTGGAACAAAAAACTATAGTTCTGCGAGCTTGATTGGCAACCGATGAGATGGGTTTTGCATTGAATTGAGACCGGGCAGTTAGCGAAACGTTTTTACGTTGTCTAAACCGCTTCCTATTAACTAACATGTAAATGATTGGAGCCTTCAAATTAGAATTGATAGACACATATTGCAAAAAGCGAACAAACTAAACATGATTCAATTTACTGCGATAATATAATGTTACAATGCCAATAATATGTGCTTACGTGCAATAATAATGCAATCCAATTACAGGCAGTGTACATAGAGCGCGTTGACAGCAAATTACATTTAAAAAATATCCTTAATGAAGACGTTTCTTATAATATGGAACCGTATGATATCAATAATTTACTAAATTCAGCTATTTTATAACAATGACTAAGTACTAGGTAACAATTTCTAGTTAGAGTTATTGGCAACAAAACTGGACTTTACATATTTTTTTCTTTTTCATCGTAAAAAGGTAGCAAACGAGCATGCAGTCCACCTGACAGTCAGTAGTCACTGCTGCCCATGGACATCAGTAATCATTCCCAAGTATGATTGAATCACACCTAAATATGATCACAGATGCGTTACTCCTGATGATTAAGATATTCACCAGGTTTATATGTATAGCTCCACAAGAATTGCTTTACGGATTATGAGGGTAGCAGTGGTACCTCCCCGATCAAACTACATTAGTTTTACTACCTGGGATGCTTTACGAATAGATGTAATACCTATTCTCCTATAGTTTCTTCCTACAGTTTCAACGGGATATTTATCTACTTTTACTATTATTAAGTGTCGATTGCAAGAGGCAGCGACCGGCAGAACAATAATTGCAATCTCATATCACGAGTACCGTAGGCGTGATTGCTCTTGATTGTTGTCCACCCACTATGAATTTATTAGAAAACTCTATTGTAAAATCCATTGAATTCAATACAACGTCATGTTTGGATTGTTTATTGGTCAACCCCCTTATGAATAAGCTACAGCTACAGAGGTACTGAAATATATAGAGCTACTAGCGGACTCGACACACGTTGTTCTGCCAGTAATGTTAAATTTCCAAAAAAAATATCGCCGCCATCGCGGTCAAACTTACATATTTCGTTAAAATCAAGTAGTTTCGGAAATTATCCCGGACAAACATCGTAACACAAGATTTATATGTATAGAGATATAGGAACAAGATTATTGCTTACATACGTTATATGTTCGAGAAATAATGATGCTTATCACAGCTTCTTAAAAAAATAAGAGGATTAAGTTAAATCTCTGTTTGTGGTCTGTAAGTCTGTGGTCTGTAAGTCTCGGTATGAACATTTGAAAATGAAATTTTCAAATTTTTATAAGAAAATACACGAGAAATACTTCGAAATATACATTTATGGTCCAATCGTGAAGTAATATTGTGGTGCACAGTTTCGTTAACTTCCGGAAGACTCGGAAACATTTATCGTATCACGTATAAGACGATTTCATTTCGAATCACATGTCACGAATTTATCGCCGTTTAATACTGTTGCAGCTTGTTTCGCAATTTTTGAAATTCTAGTCACTTTTAACTTTCAATTCTAGATAAATTGTAGAGAGTTTTCTATGTTAAATATATGAGTAAATTTTAAGTATAATAATTAAATTGTGATCTTTCTACATTTAACATTTGTATCTATGTTCTTTAGAACTCTTCTAATTCCTTGAGTGCGGAATGCTTTTCGACACATTTAATTTTAAATAAATTAGAGAAATTTCAAACGACCCTATTAAAACGAGTTTTGAAATGTCTGATATACAATGCATTAGTCAAAATGTCTTTGAAATTAGGAGACATTTTAATCCTACTAATGAAGATATAAATCTAACAAGAAAGCGCGGTGACTTGTTGAGCATTGATTTATCAGCGTTGCGCAAGCACAAGAAATGTCTTACAAATCAACTCAATCACTTTTGATCTGATAACGTCATAATGATATTATAAATGTGTATAATATGTCTGCGGCCATCTCTCAAGCTTCCGATGGATTACATAATTATTTCTTTCCGTCACACGTTACGTAATAACATTTGCATAAACTAATCAATAAAAAGTTCTAATAAGTGCTGTATATCTCGTGTACGGTAGGTACATCATTAATCAAAAAGCTATTTTCCGCGAAGATTATTTAGAAAGTGGACATTCAATTACAGGTTTTACTAATAACTACTATTATAAGAACACGTTGATTGTAGCGTTTGTATAATTTTATATTCTATGATTATGTTACTTAATTGCTGCTTTATAATATAAATCTGAGTGATTATAAAATTACGTAAATATGGTAAATTGTTTTTTAAACACTCACCGCTTTTATTTGGAGGCAAGTAGTCTTGTTTAGGTCTTCAAGGACGAAATAAACTTTTCAGAACGAATATTCACAATTTCTAAATAAATTAGGACACGAAGGATCCAAAGGCACCGTCAGCCGCGAGGAAGACTGAAATGAAAATCGCGAAGCATGTCCTTAGTCTGCAAACAACTCGTGCTGAAGGACACTCTGCTTTGTGATCTAGTTGCTCACCTCGCCGGACAGAAGTACTTCATGAGAACTCCACGATTCATTTTGAAACTTATCTTCATTAACTTAAAGTTGGTGTTTAAATGACTTTAAGTGTGGCGCATGAAGATGGCTGTGCGGCAGCAGAGCATGAACCATGAAAAGATGCACTGAAGGTTGGTCAGAAGCTTAGCACTTACATTTGTATCTATTTACATAATAAACGAGACGAACCATTACGTCAGTGAGTCATTACATAAAGTAGTTTAAAGTGTCTGTTGTGGACTGTACATCCGACTGTTCCATTTTAGGACCCTTCAGTAATTAAACCATCCTCGTATGCGGGCGATGTGATTTGAATGCCTGTATTGATGCGAGCAATCCGCTTTAGTACATTGAACTCGTTGAACAGTTTATAGAGACAGCAAAACATGCCTAATGATGCGGATAAATCAACATCAGTTTTTGTGACGCTTACAAATGTATGGCAAACTTGCATCGTGGCTTACAAAATTGGAGCTATACGTATATTATAAGCACTTTTTGTTGGATGTTGTAAGCATACTTTATAAGTACCTATTTTCGATAACATACTTCTGTCAGTCAAGCAAAAAACAGTTTAAAAAGGAATTCCGTCTTAAAATAATGATACAACACAATACAGTAACCTATTATGAAATCAAAAGTGGTAAAATAACATATGGTTATAGGTATCACGATGGCATAGTATTCACACCTAGTTTCTCCTTACTTTTGTAAGTAGCGAATTTTTAAGGTTTTAACAATATGCACATTACGAAACATATTTTATTATCGTCACCTACACATGACTGTAATTTATTTGAAAACAATACTCAGCCCACATGAACTTCGTTTTGCAATGTTATGTAATATGTAACCATTGAGCAAAAATAATGTTATTTATAAGTAGCTGATATATTAAAAACTGTGCTTGAAATGCTGGTTTCTTGCATACGTGGTTTGCAGTGAGTTATTTCACTGAAATACCTGCAATTGCAATATACAAATTGCGTCTGTTATTTCAAAATAATTCTCTTAGATATAAGCTTATCAGCGTAAGACTACAAAACTAACATATAAAATATACTTATAAGTATATATGTTTTATGTTATATGAAAATGATGCAGGTTTTTTTGCTAGTACTTTTGATGCGGTTTTATTATTTAGGTCTCCAAATTTATTTGTTATGTATATATCAATTAAAAGTACATAGAAAGTATGCCGTTTATTGTTTTAGTTATTTATAAACCTTATAAGAAATAATTGATCTTATATCATACTCTATGGAATGTTCCTGTTTTTAGTCTTTCTGTGCAAATAACAACCTGGAATATTACTTGTTTAGAAATTTGGCTATCGAAAAGGTAAACAACGTACCTCATGGGAACAAAATCAGGTATCAATTGTTGAAACATATTTGAAAGTTTTGAAAATAAATCTTCATATATTTACTCTGAATATTCAATTAGAATATCTGGTATAATAATGGTATATTGAAGCGTTGCTGTTGAAAATATGAAACCGGCTAAATGCGACTCGGATTCGCAAAGTGCGAGCTCTGTAACACTACACAATTCGTGTAACATAATATAATTGTGTAGGAATGTATTTGCAAAAAGGACCTATTTTATTTTTTCAATTCGAGATCCGCTGCGTGGGCTCGACTCTTGCCTCACTTGCCCGGTTTTTGTTACAAACGTTAAGTCCTTTAGAGTTTGCACTATAAACACATGTATAATTTTTTCCGATGTATTATGTAGGTACCGATGCCGATTTAAAACAAAAAACATCTTACTACCAAATTTTATACAAAATCCTTAAAGTTACTTTTGTTTACCTACTTTAAGTGCTTTTTTTGTACCTATTAGATTTTTTATCTATTCCTAATGCACTCGTAATAACTTCTACCAAATATGGTTAAGTGCGATATTTTAGCGCAAGTGTGTAAACATTTATCGCAATCACAGGAACGGGGCATACTCATCTGCAAACTTTCTTTTTATAACCACTTCAAACAATGAAGTTAAATAAAAAACTTACGGCGCGTTTAAGCATACACGGCCACATAAATAAACTCTTGTCAATATTGAGTAAGGAGGCTGTTGGCACCGATTTGTCGCACAAAAAGATAACTTTCGCTATGTAATGTAGGTGATAGGTAAGGTAAGCGCTTTCCACTGTGGGTGTCAGAGTCCGTCCATTGTGTTCAGCGAAAGTCGAACAGAAACAAAAGGTATTACACACGGAACTGAGTTATTGCGAGATTTCGTACAAATTGTACGCTTGAGCCACGTAACGATCATCATGTTGAGTGTTGTGTGGAAGTTGGTATCTACTTAAATTGATTTGATAGTAAGGGCCTATCTTGATAAGTCCAGATTGTTAACGCTTGTACATTCTTGATTAAATGTGTATCATTCGACCGAATAATAAATAAACACTATATACACTTTTGTGCAGGTACCTACTAAATAATTGTACCTATGTACTCAAATGGTTTTGATAAATTAGTGTCTATGTTGATAAGTCCAGATTGTGAACGCATGTTCATTTTTCATTATATGAGTATCATTCTCAAACGAATAATAAATAAATGTTATATGCACTTTTGAATAGAATTACCAAATAACTGTATGTACGTAAATGGTTTTGATAAAGTAAGTCCCTATCTTGATAAGTCCAGATTGTATGTGGCTTGTATATTTTTGACTGTCTGGATAACACTCTCACATCATTAGTAGATAAATTTTATTATTATGCAGTTTTGTATAGGTACTAAATAATTTTAATTGGGGACAAATTATGCGAAACTCCATTAAGTTTTATTGCGAAGCGCTGTTAAAATTTAATCATTTCAACCTTGCACTATTGCACCCACTTAGGTAAATTTGCTTGACTGCATTGCGTGTGATATTTCTGAATTAACAAAATATTTAGAAAGGTTTAACGCTTCTAATGAACAATGCATCGTATCCAGTTGTTTCGCTTTAAAACCGCTTAGAATTACAATATTTTACGAAACGACGACTCTGAAAATAAATGCACTAAGCAACTTTCTCTTACACTTGGAACGTAAATATTTTCACGTACAACTATTACTTTTCCATGCACTATCGGAGTCGTTACGATGTATGAATTTATCATAGATTTTTTGTAAAGAGAGAAACTTGTTATTTTTGCGGTACATTTACAAATTAGTCACATAGTCACTGATGCTCACGCATCTAGGTTGAATACACTAAATACCGCTACGAGACGTCCTCCATAGAAAGTTAACATAACTTTTTAATCAATCTTATCTCTTTATAATGAGTAAACATAGAAATAAAATTAATATGGCTAAGTGCGAATCGGATTCAAACTAGAACCATTCCACCATCTAATTTTTAACACTTCGTTACTTTATTAATGTTTAACAAATGACATGGATTCCAAGTTGGAATGTAAGTATTTATCTTAAGTTTTATATGTATAAACTCGATGTCGTTAAACAATTTATAACTTATTAGTTAAATTATTTGTTGTCAACCAATAATATTACTCAGAAATTTTAAGTAACGTGTTAAGTTTTACGGTTAAGAAATGACCGACAGACAATGAAGTATTAGTAAACAGGACGTTTGCCTCCTTTTAAGTATGGAATTAAAAATCAAGAGAATTTGCTTTATATTTCAATTCCGTCCACGCGGAAAATTCGTTCGACCTTACAATTAAGTGAAATTGCATAATTTTCTAAACATACTTTTCTTAGTTTATTTTTTTATTTAGTGACACCAAACTAGTCAAAACTATTTGGTGGTCTCCAGTGAAACTACTAAATAGTTTTAACTAAAAATAATTTCATTAATTTAATACTTTAGATCAGTGGTTACCAGTGTTATTGCCCGTCTAAAACAGTTGTCCGCGGACCAGTAGTTGTTTGCCTGTGGCTACGACCGAAGTATTCTACGGAGTCCTCATGCGCGAATTAAAATAAAAAATGCGGTTAAACAGTAATTTAAATCACACTAAAAATGACACATTAAATATTTCACAAAATCATACTCTTGATTTTAAATAATTTTAAACGTCTATTAATCATACGTTAAAATAGTTTAATGCTCCCAGATTTTGCAGGTCTATAACCAAACCAAGATTAAATCAAATGATTCGAACTACAAGCTGGATAACTACTGTTGTAGATTATGCCGCAGATATGTCGATTATGTCGTAGATATTACTGATTGCTGACATCAGAAGAAAAAGACAATGTTAATTTGTTAAGCGTCTCAATGAAATAGAAAATGATGTCGTTGTACAGACTCACAACAGACTCTAGTAAGTATTCAAGACCTTCGTTAATAGACTTCTACGTAACATGATTACATATTAGTTTGCAGGGCTACCCCTCATAAATATTAATGAGTATCATAAACTAATATGAATATTTATCGTCAATGCGTGTTTGTTTTAACTTAGCAGCTCACTGATCTGTGTTCTAATTCCCATCAAAGTTAGTTAATTATTCGATGAGATGCTGATAAATTTGTTTAAGCTTAATAACGATATTTTGAAAAAGATAGAGAATATAATGTAAGTAAATAAAGTTTAATTTAGTAATTTCATAATTATGACAGTAATACTGCATACTTCTTTTTTGATATTTCATTACTCGTCGTGCTAACTTATTCCTACTGCTTATACGATATAAGCTGTAGGAATAAGTTAGCACGAGGAGAAATATCGAGATCTATTAGAACATCAGTATTCTCATTTGAATTTAACAATTTACTTAAGAAGGTTCATAAAAACAATTTACATCAATATTAAAAAAAAAAAAACAATTTAAAAATAGGTTTCCTGCACTAATATATTAATTTAACAAATATCAATGCAATAAATTCCCAGTGCTGTCAGCCCTGAATATTTAATTGACATTTAAGATCGAATGGCTACGTCGTCAATCGCATCAATATCGTTAGAAAGTTTCATGAACAACTTTTTACGTGCTTGTCGGAGGCAGTCAGACAGCCTGTATAGCCATATAAGAGAGGTAAGTGATCACCCGTCGATCCCTACTGGATTTGCCGCCAGGCTAGCTCTCTCTACTTAATTGGTTACCAAGAAATATTCAGACACAGTACAACGTAACCATGATTATTGGTAAATTTCTTGTTAACTTTAGGTACTCTTCTATATAGGTATGTACTCTTGGTAAAATAGTCTGAGTTTTTCACTATGAAAATTTGAATAAGAATGAATAACTGCTATGTTAGCGATAGTCAAACAAAAGGAATAAAGCCATTAATTGAAATAAATTTGAGAAACGAAGAAATAACGTAATTAAAATTATTTTCCATTCATTTTGACTTACCCTGAAATACAGAATAATATAATACACAATACAGAATAAAATAATGGTGTAATAAATGGTAAAGAAAATTAACAATACAATTCATTAGCCTATCTTTAGAACAAACCTTTGTTTTGAACAACAGGTACCATAATTTATTTTCACTTTGTCCATACTTTGGCATAATTCTACAAATAACAGTTTACCTTTAAGAACACAATAACCGGCAGGGTACTTAAAATGTATCTCAAATCTTGGTTTCAATTATTTGCTTTAAATTTGGCAAAATACATGTATGGAAACTACACATTGTTGTAAATATACGTTATAAAAACAGTAGATTACATTATCTTCCCAATTAACACCTGCAATTAACGCGGAAACATGACCTTACGTCGAGACAACGAAGAATTATTCTCTACGTATTAATATAGACTGAGAACCTTGGCACTTGTTATGAATACGTACCGCATTAGTGCATGAGGCTCGAAGCCAGAATAGTTATTAAAATGGGTAGTAGTCTTATTCAACCACTTTACAGAACTCATTACACATCCACGTACGGAATAATGTTTGCAATTCTACTATATTGCAAATATATTTCTACAATATAGTCAAATTGCGAATAGCTAAATACCCATCTAATTAAAAGAACACAATACATACTTAGAACTCTTTATTACCTCTATTGTTAAAACCAGAGAAGTCACTGTAGTGTAAATTTTAAATTCAAGCGCAATGGGTTACTGAACTTTCCCCTTTTCTGACAAGCGCGAATTATTTATCATGCGATCTTTTAAAAAAAGCTTATATTTATGTTGCTTTTACAATCTAGACGCCCGAAATAGAACAGATACGAAGCCCACCCTCGAGTTACGCGGGTTGGATGGATGCGGGTCATTATGCACCCTTGGGCAAACCCCTAAAGTCTTCAATTAAGGCCATCAACATTTTGTACTCCAATAAGGGTAAACCTTATGGGCAATATTTTAATTTTTTTTTGTTTCTTAGGTAAACCATTTATGCTGTTTTATACTAAATAAATGAGTTTCAAAATAAATAAATATATATATATATATTTTAAATCTGAATTATGACCTACCTGGGATGTGTAGCGTTAGATTTCCAGTACATATCACTCGCTTTCATGGCGAAGAAAACTTAGACCTAAAAAACATAAAGTTAGACATAAAGTTCTTTAAAGTGTGAAGTCCTCTCATACGAACTTAGCCAGCCTGTCTTAGCTTCTCATTACGAGAGAGGCACGTGTCAAGTACATAAAGATATACAGAAGGACGTTGATCGTTCAAGATATTCTCTAAAGTTCAAATTAAACTCGACAATTCTAATGGTTAGTATCAGAAAACAAAGTTACCCAAGCATTGGGGCGCCACAAGATCGTAAATGGCATATAAATAGTCCCTAAACACTGTCTTTACGATTATCGGCTTCACTGTTTTAGTAGGTAAAGTAACTATTAAGTAGTCGTGTAGCATATTAATTAATTACAATAATAGTCAGTCATATCACGCTCCGGCCAATTTGTCTCACCTGACTTGCATATGAACGCAAATGCTGTCACGGTCGCTGAGTTTCTATTTACGATGTCCAAATAATTAATAGTAGACAGAAAGAGTTACATGATCCTCGGTAGTTATTACATTACACCATTAACGTTGCAAAACAATACGAATTTATGCATACCTATAGAACAAATATATTTCTGCGTGCAATATGTATATTAATATTTTCAAAAGAATGCCCGAACAAATAATGATGTCGAAAGTATCTACGTAGATATGTAGGTATATATATTATGTATAAGCATAGGTAGGCAGAACGGTGTACGTTTCACAGGTTATATTTCATAGGCGATACCAATATTCCGATTTAATCAAAACTTCAATTTGAAATTGGACAAAGATGCCTAACCCTACGTAGTATACTTCAATATATTTATATCAACGGAATCTCTCTCAAGAATATTTAGGGGGAAGTCCCGTAACCCCGGACGGGTCCTAAAGCCGGACAGTAGTTGTATCGGGCTAAATAAGCATGCGAATT